>OU744321.1:3373314-3501677 GCA_916610145.1 Eristalis arbustorum | reverse complement strand
CTAAGAACCTGCCCGTCTGTCGAAGGGCCTGCCCGTCTGTCGGAGGGCTCTGCCCGTCTGTCTGAGAGCCTGCCCGTCTGTCGAAGGGCCTGCCCGTCTGTCGGAGGGCTCTGCCCGTCTGTCGAAGGGCCCTGCCCGTCTGTCTAAGAGCCTGCCCGTCTGTCTGAGAGCCTGCCCGTCTGTCGGAGGGCTCTGCCCGTCTGTCTGAGAGCCTGCCCGTCTGTCGAAGGGCTCTGCCCGTCTGTCTAAGGGCCCTGCCCGTCTGTCTAAGGCTCTGCCCGTCTGTCTAAGAGCCTGCCCGTCTGTCGAAGGGCCTGCCCGTCTGTCGGAGGGCTCTGCCCGTCTGTCTAAGGCTCTGCCCGTCTGTCTAAGAGCCTGCCCGTCTGTCGAAGGCTCTGCCCGTCTGTCTAAGAGCCTGCCCGTCTGTCGAAGGGCCTGCCCGTCTGCCTAAGAACCTGCCCGTCTGTCTGAGAGCTTGTCCGTCTGTCTAAGGGCTCTGCCCGTCTGTCGGAGAGCCTGCCCGTCTGTCTAATGGCCCTGCCCGTCTGCCTAAGGGCTCTGCCCGTCTGTCTAAGAGCCTGCCCGTCAGTCGGAGAGCCTGCCCGTCTGTCTAGGAGCCTGCCCGTCTGTCGGAGGGCTCTGCCCATCTGTCTAAGAGCCTGCCCGTCTGTCTAGGAGCCGTCTGTCTAAGGGAACTCGCCGTCTATCTAAGGGCCCCTCGCTTCTAACGACCGACAGGACCCGTTGAAGGACCCTTCTGAGGACACCTTCAAGGTCACGACGCCTTGGACGTCCCTCCTCTTCGCGCAACATATTGCCAGGCAATGACGTTGCAACGTTGACTGTCGCACCAACCACTCCGCGCAATTCAATCAAGACCAAACCGCTCTGCCGAATGCTAATGAACCTCGACCCCAACCCCGTGCCGCCCACACGCCGGTATCCATCTCTAATCATCGTTACGCGCGCCCCGTCCCCTCGGTTGCACAGAATCCGCACTGGATTCAAAACCCACCCACCTTCGCACTTCCGTCACGCCGCCTCGTATTTCATATTTATCCTTCGTCCGGCGGCAGGGGGAGGGTACTGTAATAATAAACGCGCCGAGAAACAAAGACCCACACCCTCGGCGTACCCTCGTTTCAATTCAATCGATTTCGGGACGCTTTCTATCGGCTGAGGACACACCAACTCACACACTGGCACACCCACACACACATGTGGCGTGTCAACTAACGCATCATCCTTAATGTAGCAATCTTCGATGGGAACGAACGAGCGGACGGAAAAAATGAAAATAAATGGAAATAAATAATAAAAAAAAAAAATCCCCCGCGAAGGTGGTGTGTGTCTGCGTGTGTGTCCGTGTGACGATTGAGGATAAATACACGTAGTGTGTGTTCATCACCCCTTTCGTTAGGAGGTTGTATGAATTAAAAAAAAAAAAAAACGAGGACACGAAGGGAAACCCGAAGAAGAAGCGGATATTGCAAGAGAAACAAAAAAAAGAAAAAATTGGGAAAAATTTACAATCCACCTCACACCGGCATCGGTGCTGGTGCTGGGGCTGGGGGTGGGGGTGGGGGTGGTGGCATATTTTGAATCCTATTGTGTGGATGGGCGGATGTGGGGAGAGTTTTTTTTGTGCGCCGCCTTAAGTCACCCACCGGGTGGTGACTGAAGGAAACACATTTGCTCGGAGGTGGAGTATATGCATATGGCCCAGCACACACAACCAGCATCCAGGATCACCATCATCATGTGCGCCAGACCACCATTGCCTCTCCTACACCAACAGCCCTCCCCCCCGCCCCATCGTGGCCTGATTTCAAAGGCAAAACCATCCACCATCTTTAAACCAAAATCACCCATGCATACGATTATTCCTAAAAAGGACGTACAGTGGTTATTCGGTTTTTTTTTCTTCTCCTTCTTCTTCTGCTTCTTCATCGTCTTCGCTCGGGATTTCTCCTGCATCCTCATCATCATTATCATCGTCATCAGTATCGTTAGCGTCATCATCGTCTTCAACGTTGTCGTCGTCGTCGTCGTCGTCGTTGAAGTCGCTCGCTTGCTCGTAGCGTCACCGTCTTATATTCTATGTGCGCGCTGCTCTTCATCTTATTAAAAAGACGAGGGCGAAAAGAAAAAACAACAGGACGACAGAGCGAGAGTCCTCCGCCGTACATATTCCACCAAGCAAAAAAAAAAATAAAAAAATAAAAAAGGGGGTGGATGATGATTATATGTGTGCTTACCACCACCCACCCCCCTACGGGTTCTAGTTTTCTTTTTTTTTTTTTCTGCGAGTTTTTACTTCTGATAAATCAGAGAAGAAGGCGAAGGAATAAAGAAGGAACAACAACAACAGCAACGACGACGACGACGACGACGAGGACGGCGATGTAAACTCCAAGGGTGATGTGGATTTTCTTGGGTGTTTCTTGTAATTTTTTTTTCCTCTCTCCTTCTTATTTTCGTCTGAATGAGAGATCCTTAGTGCGCCCCCCCCCCCCCATTCCTCCTGTGACACCATACACCACCCCTCAGCCCCCCTTCCGCATCCCCTTGCCACTCCCTCTCAACTCATGTACACACGGAGACGATGGGTGTTTCGTTTTTTTTTTTTGCTGGCTTACGAGATATGTCATTACAGAACGAGATTAACATAATTCAACTCCTTAGGGTAATGTGTGTTGTCCTGGTCTGCACTGCTTTGGCAGGGTCCCTCCTGCTCTGCCAGTCAGCTCAGATCAGACCGGATTCCTCGCAACATCCTTGATTTAGTTTCTATCCGAAGGTTCATTCCCTTTGTCGTTGCAAATGCAAACCCCCACGTCAACCCCCTCGCCTCCCAACCACCCTCTACCGCCACCCCCACCCCGTCACTCAATTAAATCACACTCAAGTTGTCTGAGCACATCTCAAAGGAGTCGATCTCGCAGTGATCCCATGTTGGAGAGGTTTCCTAGAAAGAACCACCCAGCCACCCACCCCACCCCCACCCACCCCCTCCCCCCACTTAGTCTCATATTTTTAATAAGACTCGTATTTGCAATTCCATTGAAAAAAGAAAAGCAAACACACACACACACAACTCGTCCATCGTTGGGCGCCACATCCTTGACAGAGGTCCACCCACCATCACCGGCACCAAAGAGAGACCTGAATCCAGGCCACTGAATGGCACGACGATGGGGTGGGGGAGGGTGCCGGGGCTGGAGGGAGGACAAGAATATTTCTATTCTCGAATTAGCAGAAAGCAATCGCATCCCTCACACAGAGGATGTGCTGCATTTGTATCTCTTGCAGAGACGCCGACCGCCGCACAATCGCATTCATCTGAGCGATGGGTGGCGACAGAGAGAGCACATCTATCGCCGGGCATTGTTAATCAGTTATGGCCGCTTTATGAGACCATTGGAATGGCGTTTCGGTTGCAAGGCGGCATGTGTGTGGTGTGTGGGTCGTTTATCGGTGCTTTTGTGTGTGGAGTGCACTCGCAGACGGAGGGGGGGGCGAATAATACGTGATCTCCCGGGATGGAGGGATAAATGAGTGCAAATTGGGTTTTCACACACTTAATGGATGCGAAATGGATGCACTGCGGTGGCTGATGAGTGCGTGGGCGTGAAGATCGTGTGGATGGTCGGGAGACTTGGCATTGAGGTTGTTTTCAAACGACAACCAGCAGGCGGAGGAGCTGTGGCCTGTGGAGGATACTCTCGTCTCGGCAGACGAAGGGGCGCCTTAACGTGGTTCGAATGGCGTGGAGGGGCAACTGGGGGTACTGCCAGGTCAGGGATCAGTCGCCACACATCTTCGAAGACAGACGGACGTTGGAGGCTAAGCCAGGCTCTGGATTGTGGCACGTTTTGGGCCGTTTCAGGTCTGTGTCATGGTGGGAGACTGAGTCCTGCTCCTGCACATGAGCTGCATTCCCCTGAGCTCAGGCCCAAGGGCCCTACTGGGTCACCCTAAGGCACCTGGCCGCCTAAAGGAGCAGCATTCCCCTGAACTTAGGCCCAAGGGCCCTACTGGGTCTCCCTAAGGCACCTGGCCGCCTAAGGGAGCGGCGTTCCCCTGAACTTAGGCCCAAGGGCCCTACTGGGTCTCCCTCAGGCACCTGGCCGCCTAAAGGAGATGAGTTCCCGTGAACTTAGGCCCAAGGGCCCTACTGGGTCTCCCTAAGGCACCTGGCCGCCTAAACGAGCAGCGTTCCCATGAACTTAGGGCCAAGGGCCCTACTGGGTCTCCCTAAGGCACCTGGCCGCCTAAAGGAGCAGCGTTCCCCTGAACTTAGGCCCAAGGGCCCTACTGGGTCTCCCTAAGGCACCTGGCCGCCTAAACGAGCAGCGTTCCCATGAACTTAGGGCCAAGGGCCCTACTGGGTCTCCCTAAGGCACCTGGCCGCCTAAAGGAGCAGCGTTCCCCTGAACTTAGGCCCAAGGGCCCTACTGGGTCTCCCTAAGGCACCTGGCCGCCTAAGGGAGCGGCGTTCCCCTGAACTTAGGCCCAAGGGCCCTACTGGGCCTCCCTAAGGCACCTGGCCGCCTAAAGGAGCTGAGTTCCCGTGAACTTAGGCCCAAGGGCCCTACTGGGTCTCCCTAAGGTGCCTGGCCGCCTAAAGGAGCAGCGTTCCCATGAACTTAGGGCCAAGGGCCCTACTGGGTCTCCCTAAGGCACCTGGCCGCCTAAAGGAGCAGCGTTCCCCTGAACTTAGGCCCAAGGGCCCCACTGTGTCTCCCTGAGTGACCTGCCAGTCTAAAGGAGCGGCGTTCCCAATTTTGGCCAAGTGCCCTCCTGTGAACCGCATGGAGAGCAGCGCTCCCTCCAATGTATTGGCCCGCTGCTCGCTGAGGCCCTAATTCACCCCAGACTGAAGCGCCATTAGGACAAGGACCCTACCACCCTCGCAAGGGATACAAGAAGAATTTTCAGACTCGATCAACAACTCCACCTCGCCTAGGCCCTGCCGCGGCTCTCTCCAACACAAAATGGCTGCACTCGTGTGTCGCGTAGAATTTCTAATTCCTCCTCGACAATCCATTTCCATACACGCCCTTCAGGAATTCCGCGTGTGTGTGGGTGAGCAACAGAAAAAAAAAAAACAACCGCTGAGCGACAGAGACGCGATAAAGAGGACGACAGACAGAATTAAACCCTGCCACCGAACGAATCAGTTTTCATATGCAATCGGGGCCCCGAACAAACATCCTGTGTGTCTGATATTCACTCATGGCACATCCTTCCCGGAAGGTCCTTCGCGAATGAAAAAAAAAAAAAAAACGCGACCTCACATGCTTGCGCGACTGAGACAACAGTTGGCTCACCGTAGAGCGAGACACAAAGCATCCTGTGGCGGCGGTGGAGGGCAATTAAAAAACCGTTCCCATTCGAGGTCCAGGCCATGTGTGTCTGGTGCACATAAAAACGTATCTCACGCGCGCTCCAACTAGAACGAGCGAGAGAGTGATTATGTCGTGGGGGATGGGGGGCATGAATTTTAACCCTTTTCCCTCGCACACTGTGTCCTTCTCTCTCGCTCCCTCCCCCCCCAACGACAAAAATGGGAATTTATTCTCTGGGAACAAAAAAAAAAAAAGAAAAACGAGCGAAAGCGAATATATCGCGCGATACACAGCCAGCCACCACCCACTTTTCACATCGTCCTCCGGGATAATGGGCGCCATCTTCATTACGGGATTTTTGGATCATCGTACGTGTGTGCACACACACACACCTGACGTCCCCAGGAGTATGTAATTTGTTTTCGTTTTGTGTTTGTTTCCCCTGAGATATTGTCGCGCAACCCTTTACGGTTTTTTTTTTTTGCGCCCTTGTTCTGCTTGCATCCCTTCTGGTGTTGGGTCCCTTTCACTCGTGAGCTCTGTCTCTGTCGGGTTGGGGGGTGGGGATGGGGGATGGGGGGCGCTGCTCATTCATTTAATTTTCGTCTTTTTATTCGTTTCCTTCTCCATGTGAGATCAGCAACAAAGAAGACGACGGCATCAGAAATCAGCGGCATCAAGGACCACCACCCACTGCGTATGATGGAGTCGCTTTCTCTCTTTCGGCGTGTTTTTTTCAGATGGGTGTGTGTGCGTGGGAGGCGGTTGTTCTCCCCCCCATTCCTCGTTCATTATGTATTCAAAAACGATGTGTTGTCGTGCGATGGGCGGGTGGTTGAAGAAGGACACCAGAGAGCCCGCTCTGCGTCCCGGCCGTGACCGCTGATTGGTTTTATGGAAATGCAACCGCACCAAATTCCGAACGACCAACTAGCGCCTCTATCAAGCCAGCTGCAGCTGCTGCCGTCGCTGCGCTGCCCGTGTGGCGGCAGTCACATGATTGCGGTGTAAAAACTGCCACCATCCCAGAGGGAGCACAAATTCATCGGAACCATCGACTGCCCCGCACCCACAAGACGTCGGCGTCGCCAGTTGAAAACGTAAACAAAAAATACACCCGAGGAATCACTCAACTCTTGGTGGGGTGGGGGTGCTTCGTGGTCCAACTGACTGAATGACCGTGTGTCCCGCACACACGTGACTAACACATCGTCCAGCCGAGTGGGGACTGACTGACTGGACCCGTGGACTGATTCATCTCTCGACGACCTTGATAATCGACTTCAGCCCCCACCGCCGCCCGGCCGGCCCCACCCCCCCGTCGGACATGTTAACCTTCCGCACAATCGGTCCGCCAACGTGTGTGTACGTGGACTGCTCGGTTGAGATGATGACGACGACGACGACGACGACGATGATGATGATTCATGCAACATGGAAAGATGTCCTCGAACGTTGTTCTATTTTCCTGCGCTGCTCACAGATATTTTTACGATAGACACAGAGGTGTCTTGTCATGGAGCCGAGGACGGGGATAGATTTTGAGTGATAAAGGTGACTGCCTTCGGTGCCGTCTGGGTGAAGGTCGCCGTTTTCAGTTTTATCCCACTTCAAATGGTTATGAGGCGAGATGTTGATGTGCTTGTTGTGTGTTCGACTTTTGACCAGGTCTGCCCACCTGTTGGCTGCTGGTCGTCTCCTCTGGATGCTGATCTCTGGTTCGCCGGAAGGGAGGGGGTTGTTTTGTCGTCGCGTCCGATGGAGAACGTTGCAAAAGCTCTCTTATAGGCCGTAGCGCTCTGCTCTGCTCTTGACCTTCGTTAGGTTTCGTCCGATAGAGCTACAGGTCGCCGCATGGCGTAATGGGTCCTCCCGGCCTGCTTGAGCCCGCCGCTCGTTGTCTGTGACGTCGTGATGGGTCCTCGGGCCCTTTATCGACCATCGTTAGCCTTGACGGGGTTGCGTCTAGGTGGGGCTAGCATCCTTCTTTCACGTTCGTGTCTAGTTGGGCCCGCCGCGTGATCTCTCGGATGTCACAATGGGTCGTCGCGTCCTCCCTCGACTGTCGTCAGCCTTCGCCTGGTAGCGTCAAGTTGGGCCTCCACCGTCGTCAGCCTTCGTCTAGCTGCGTCTAGTAGGGCCCGCCGAGTGGTCTCTCGGATGTCACAGGGGGTCCTCGCGTCCTCCCTCGACTGTCGTCAGCCTTCGCCTGGTAGCGTCAAGTTGGGCCTCCACCGTCGTCAGCCTTCGTCTAGCTGCGTCTAGTAGGGCCCGCCGCGTGATCTCTCGGATGTCACAGGGTGTCGTCGCGTCCTCCCTCGACTGTCGTCAGCCTTCGTCTAGCTGCGTCTAGTAGGGCCCGCCGAGTGGTCTCTCGGATGTCACAGGGTGTCGTCGCGTCCTCCCTCGACTGTCGTCAGCCTTCGTCTAGCTGCGTCTAGTAGGGCCCGCCGAGTGGTCTCTCGGATGTCACAAGGGGTCCTCGCGTCCTCCCTCGACTGTCGTCAGCCTTCGTCTAGCTGCGTCTAGTAGGGCCCGCCGCGTGATCCCTCGGATGTCAGAAGGGGTCCTCGCGTCCTCCCTCGACTGTCGTCAGCCTTCGTCTAGCTGCGTCTAGTTGGGCCCGCCGAGTGGTCTCTCGGATGTCACAGGGGGTCGTCGCGTCCTCCCTCGACTGTCGTCAGCCTTCGTCTAGCTGCGTCTAGTAGGGCCCGCCGAGTGGTCTCTCGGATGTCACAGGGGGTCGTCGCGTCCTCCCTCGACTGTCGTCAGCCTTCGTCTAGCTGCGTCTAGTAGGGCCCGCCGAGTGGTCTCTCGGATGTCACAGGGGGTCGTCGCGTCCTCCCTCGACTGTCGTCAGCCTTCGTCTAGCTGCGTCTAGTAGGGCCCGCCGAGTGGTCTCTCGGATGTCACAGGGGGTCGTCGCGTCCTCCCTCGACTGTCGTCAGCCTTCGTCTAGCTGCGTCTAGTAGGGCCCGCCGAGTGGTCTCTCGGATGTCACAGGGGGTCGTCGCGTCCTCCCTCGACTGTCGTCAGCCTTCGTCTAGCTGCGTCTAGTAGGGCCCGCCGAGTGGTCTCTCGGATGTCACAGGGGGTCGTCGCGTCCTCCCTCGACTGTCGTCAGCCTTCGTCTAGCTGCGTCTAGTTGTGCCCGCCGCGTGGCCTCTGGAATGTCGTAATGGGTCCCCTGTCACCGTCAGCCTGGTCGTGGCCTCTTGTGACTCGCCACCGTTAAGGCTCCATCCTCCGTCTCGAATTCCATCGAACCCATTTCACGTCGACGCCCCACTTCGACTCCTCCCAAACTGCAACTGTCCCCAGCAGCCACACTAAGCCCCCGGCCCCCGGCCCTCGGCCCTCGTCCCCCAGAAAACCGAAAATAACCCATTAAGCAACGTGTCAACGTGCCATTTCACCGATGGCCGCGCACATCGCTCGCCTCGCCAACACCTCGGCCCCCGCCAGGGCACCTGCCCAGACCGTTGCTCTGGAACGTGTCCTGAATGCCGTCAAAGGGCCGCATGTTTCCCATTTAATTACGCGGACACACACCACTTGCCCGGGCACCTACTCAATTATTTCCCCGTGTCGCCGCTGCCGCTGGTGGTGGCGCCGCGTGTGTGTGTGCTCATTAACGCGATTCGCATGAATAATCCATGCGGCCACAATTACATAAATCACACACAGCGCCAGACGGAAAGCAAACACGAGCCGGGGCGCTTCCTGCAGCGACATGTGCGCCCCCGAGGAGGTGGTGGCCGCCACAGTGGGTCCGAACGATCCTCCTGATTGGCCAACTTCTGCATTGTCATGCAGTTTCCGTTGTGCCGGCCCGAGCGGGCGGACTAAATTAGCCGAACGAGCAGCAGCAGCACCGTGATGTAACATCGTGTGGGTATTTAACTTTCGACCCTTATTTCTGCCACGACCGCCTTCCCCGTTCGCACAGGCGGACGGGTAATGGGTTCAGGGTCGTCTCCACTGTGCGACTGAGCGAGATTCAGCATCCACACACACACACAGAGAGCAGAGGAGGACGGCCAAAGGACGACGATTTCCTAATTAATCCCTCGAAGCGAAGAGGAGAAAAATCAGAACAGACCTCAGCTCCAACACAGAAACAAAAATGAAGGCGCAAAGGCCAGCAATCAGTCCACCGACCGCTCGGAACGCCAGAAAAGGGCAACGTGCGCCACCATGCAGCATATCTGATTGGTTATTCTCAGTTACATCTCGGGAATGGTGCTTGGTCTTAGTAAATGAGCGAATAAGTGAGGAAAACCCTATCCCTATCCTACATTTTACACTTCTCGTCCTCTCTCTCTGTCACTCTCTCTCTGTGTGTGTGTGGGGGGCGCCCGGGGGGGGGTCTCTCTCGCTCACTCTCTCGGTGGCCCGACAGCTGGCTTGGTGTGCTTGTGCAGCGAGCAGAGCTGTGGCACCCCCAACCGCCTCCATCGGGCAGCACCACGACCACCCCCTGCCAGGCAGGGCCCTTATGGGCACTTCTTCAATCTTCAATTTTCGCCCACTCCCTTTCAGCCATCCCCCCATCATCCCCGTCCCCCACCTGCCAACTCACACACAACTCCTCATCGTCGTCTGCTGCTGGTGCTGACGATGGTACTTCTTGTAGTTGCATGCAACTTTTGGGGCTTCCTTTCGCGATGCAATTCGCATTGTTTTTGTTTTCTCTCGCCTACAAAGACCCCCCCTTCCCCCCTCGCTGCCAATACCCCCTCTCAGTGTGTGAGTGGCTAAAACAAGCACAAACGAACGAAATGAATGTGGGCCGGGCCTTTAGTCGATTAAAAGGCACCAGCCGGAGCAAAAGAGAGACCAGCGAATTAGCCGGCGAATGGAGGGCTGAAAGCGCACACAAAAGAGAACGAGGAATATTTCGTTTCAATTAAAACACATTAAGGCCGTCGATGCTGTCACATCTGCACGGTTGCGGGGCGCACATCGGCGAACGGATCGGACACGGCTCCGGCCACGTCCACGACTGGTGACCGTGCCTGTGACTGTGGCTCTCGCTTGCAAAAGGTTCTCTCCCACTTTGTCGTGATGTTGGATTTGCTGCGCCGTTGCCTGGTGCTGGTGGATCCTCTTTTTTTGTTCGTTTAAAGGAAACAATCGATAGTGCACCGACGGAGGTCCGAAAAATGGTAGCTCATCATCGCTGCGCCTTCTCTCTCTCATTCATTGTGTTGTGGCTGTGGCTCTCTGTCGCTCTCAGTCGCTGGGATCCTCTCAGTCGCTCCCCTTTTGTCAGTCTTGAGAATGGAGGGACTTTGGGGAAACAATTGCGACCATTATGCATTAATTTCCAAGTGTTCTCTTCGTTTTTTTGGACTGATTGCAAAGCAATCTCAGCCGTGTGTGCTCTCTCTCTCTCTCTCTCGCTCTCACCTCATCACACACAGTAGGTGTTGAGAGGCTTAGCATTCTCGCAAGGATCCTCCGGTTCGAAATGTTGCAGCTGACATAAGTAGGGCGTTTTATGTGAATTGTGGGTAGTACTTGGCCGCGAGAGTGGGTGTCACCGTGTAGGGCACCAGTTTATGGTGCTCTTTTTCAGTCAATTTGGGAGGGGGCGGGGTGGGGCTAGACTGGGTCCACTTGGTCATCCTTGTGGTGATGGACGAATGTGGTGGACTCGTGGAGGATGCGTTGATTACAGGAAACCAACACACGACGAGGGCCAGGATCAGCTTCCACACCTCCTTTGCCAGCAGAGAGAGGCCAACAAGGAGCATGTGTCTTGGCTGCAGGAGAGGGCGTTCGTAAGCTGACTCCATCTAGACCAAGTCCACAGATGTCTTGTAGGCGCTCGAATGCATAATGAGACCAGACTGGGTCCACCTGGTCATCCTTGTGGTAATCCGCGAATTCTCTTGTGACTTTGGAAGGAAATGTCGTGGACTAGTGGATGATGCGTTGATTATAGGAAACGAACACACGTCGAGGGTCAGGGCCAGCTCCTCCCCATCATTTCAGACCTCCTTTGCCGACAGACTTGGACGATGTGTCCCTGCTGCAGGAGAGGACGTTCGAAGGCACACTGCATCTAGACTAGGTTCGCATGTGTCTTGTCGGCGCTGCACAGTGAGACTAGACTGGGCCCTCTTGGCCATCCTTGAGGTAGTCCACGGATTTTTTTCTTTTCCGGGGAATCAAGTGGAGCTTTATGGCGAAATGTTGTGGAACCTCCCCTAAATTCATGCTCATTTTGCCAAAATCACTCAGAACTTGTCTGCCAGCAGACAGTGTCCTGCAAGAACCTCCTTTCTATTTCCCCCTACACCGTCGGCCCATGATGTGTCTTGAACCCGGACTCAAGCATATCGGGGGTCTAGAGGTCCGACTAAGGTCGGAGTACTGACTCTCCTCTGTGCTGCATGCAGCCGTCATCATGCTTTTGGTGCCTTCTACCCGTGGAATTGGAGAACGGAGACAGACAGGAGCGTCCTTTTGAGCGGCAGCCTCCTCTGTGAAGCTCCACTCCTGTGAAACTCGAAAGGATTGATCAAATAAGAAAAATGTCCATCAAATGCAGAGTGTGTCATCACTGGTGGAGTGTTGGAATGACCGCGATCAATAACACAGATGGCATTTGTCCCACGCTCAAGGATCTGTGATGCCACCCTCCGTCATCTCTCTCCCGAACGTCGGGGAAAGAGTCTTCTGTTGGACTCCTGCCAGAATCTCCTTTATTTCCTCGACTGTTGGTGGAGGAGGCTACGAATTAAGCAACACTCCCAACGTCCTTCATCACAATCGATCCCCACATTGCATCTTCTGCGAATCCTTGCCACGTCGCTTGTTGACCAAATGACAATCCCCGCCTCTTCTTCCTCCCTATCCACGGCGCAGCGTCAGGATCTTCTCAGTTTCCACACAAAAAACTCCCCGCCGTCCAATAATTCTACCTTATTCCGCTTCTCCATTCAATTTCCTGCCAATCCTGGTCGCCCACATCCTTCGATCCGTTCTAATTGCGGAGAAAATCACGTCAATCCACGCGTTTCAAGTGTGTTGCCGGTTTGTTTTTTTCATCTCAAAGGACAGGAGCATGTGCAAAAGACAAATAATTGGGCATAAATAATTTCCTTTGGATTCTGAAGCTCCTCTGAAGGAGCCTTGACCCTCCAAGGACACCAAGGACTCATGCACTTTCTGTGAGAAGGTCAATTAGCAGTGATCCTTCCAACCACCGTGAGTCCTTTTAACGCAATCAACCAGTGCGATGTCCTGTGATCACCACAACACCTTCGTTCAGTTTCGTTAAGTTTCGTTAAGTTTTGTTTTCTGCTTGAACTCGTTGCCTATGTTGAAATTATGCATGTGACACTAGTGTGAATTCTAAACACAGAGTACGACGTCGACATTCTCTCGTCAAGTTATGTGAATGTCTGTTTTGTGCATGAAATTGTGCATTTGGCTCGTGAAGTTTGCTTAGTTTCTGATTTGTGCACGGAATGTATGAATTGTGCAGACGATCCCAATTGAAATCCCCTTGAGTCTAGACGGAGGCACTTACAGTTTCGTTGGGTTTCGTCAATTTGTTCATTTTTTCCATGGGATGCTAGAACTGGGCATCTGACGGCAATTCGAATTCCCTAGAGTTTAGAGGGCCCCACTTGGGATGCTAGAAATGTGCACCTGACCTCAATTCAATTCCCCTAGATTCTTGACGGCAACACTCAAAGTTTCGTTGAGTTTCGTTAATTCTTAATTTGTCCGTGGGATGCTGGAAATGTGCACCTGACCCCAATTCAATACCTCCAGATTCTTGACGGCCGCAATCAGAGTTTCGTCAAGTTTCGTTCATTTTTAATCAGTGCATGGGACTCTAGACGGCCCCCGTTCCTTTACCATTTCTGAATGGGACGACTCGGTCATCGCCTCACCACCGACAGTTGATCACGAGACAAAAGTCCTCCTCAATCGTGCGAATGTCCTTTTATGTCTCCATTCCCCCATGGGGGCACCTCTTGCGAATACTTGCCCACATCTCAAGGGAGGACTTTTCGAGGTACCCATCATCGATTCCACCACACCGCCGCAGGCATCATGGAAAATTCGCCAAAAAATTCAAACCCACACAGCCAGAGACACGGGCAATCCTTTTGGAACCCCTCTTGGGTTGCGAGGCCACAGAGCACAGGTACACGGAGCGTTTCTCATTTTCATGCTTTTCTTGTGACATTGTCGTCGTCCTGATGTTGCTGCTCTCTTCGGTTACATTGTATGTGGAATAATTAATGAAATACATATCTTCACACTCTCCCACTGTTGCGGTGACGACGATCATGTGGTGGTTGTACCTGTTCTGCTCGCTATCCTGTATCCCATTCTCGCCCATGTACAAGTGTGTCCTGGTCCGCTCACACCCCGACGCCGAGGTTCTCTTTCATCATTGGGCTACGCGCTGTGTAGGGAGCTAAGCTCCTGCAGTGTGCTGCTGCTAGAAATTCTAACTAACAAGGTTTAACCCTTTTGTTTTTCTGGCTCTCGCTCTATCTCTCTCTCTGACTCTGTTCGGGACACCGAGGTTTGATTTAAATGATTTGTTTATATGTGGAGCACATCGCTGCCTCTCACTTGTGCCCATGCACTTTGCATTGCGCTTGTGTTCCACAGGAGTCTATACTTTGTACTATACTGGTTTGTTGGGGGGGGTTTGTGCAGACCTAAAAGCAGGGTGGGTGAAGTGGATAATTATCACTGGGTTAGGTGATGCTGTGATGATCGGACTGTGCGACAAGACCACACCATCGGCTAGGCCTAGGTGCGTCTATGCCTACGTATGGGCCGTCATTCGCTCGCTCTCTCTCTCTCGCTCTACTCATTTTGCACTTATTCAAGAGTCAGTCTCTCGCATACATTGTCGGCCACCAACGCCACCGCCGCAACCAGCAACCAGCAACCAGCGACCGTCACAGCAGCGCAGCCAAAAATCCAAACTGGGAGAGAGACCGCCCAAGAGCGGCTCCGCACAACCAAGCGAGATGGCACATAAACTCCAGACTTAATTGGAATTCAAAAGAGGATTCAGATTCATCATGGACTCACGGATTCATTAGCAAAGGCAAAAGCAAAAAACCCAACAAATCTAGAACGAACAGCACAGCGAACGAGCAAGCGAGCGCGAATGAGAGCAAAACTCATTCAATTTGCAAACAAATACCCACACACACGCGCGAAGGTAACACCCCAACCAATGTTTTGCATTCCATCTCGCACTGGCTCACTCGCCGAGCGATAAAAAGAGACATAAAATTATCCATTTAATGTGTATTTCCCACTAATTTTCATCTCGTCGAACGTCGTCGTCTTGGTCGTCGTCGTCGTTGTCCTCGTCCTCGTCGTCGTCGTCGTTGCCACTGCCATCGTTGTGGCCCCGCAGCCGACGAGACCGTGCCAAAGTCGAAGCACCCTCTGATTAAGAGAGAGAGCGAGCTTCGGAGACCCCATCGTCAGGCACCAACACCAGTCCCTGGGCTGGCTGTGCATACCTCACTCACTCTCTCTGCCACACACACACACGTTCTCTCTCTCGCTCTGTCTATCGTTCTGTACTCGGACGCGCACGCTCACCCGCTCGCCGCTGTATGAGTGAGTGTCTGGGTGTTTGTTTGCGCAAACCATGAACAACCAGAGAAAAAGGTAATCGTCACCTCTTCCGACCTTTTTGAAAATCGCTTCATTCCCTAGTAACAAATTGACGGGTAACGTAGTGATAACGCCGTCGTCGTCGCTGGTTTACCGTTTTTTTTTTTTTTGCCTCACTGTGCGGATCGCCGCCGTTCGTCGTTGCGGCCACAAAACGTATCGTATCTTGTATCCACGTTCGTTCGTTCCTTCGTTCGTTGCTCCGTCTCGCGTGTGTTATCCTACCATTTGATTATCCTTCAATATCCATCTATCATCAATCTGTTTGTGTGTATCGTTCTCAAAAAAAAACAACAAAAAAACAACAAAATAAATAAAATCCAAAATTGATCCCGATTTTGTTTGTTTTTTGGTTGATTTCATATTTTTCGTGTTTTTTTTTTCGCGGGTCCCCTCAAGTGTCCAGTGATGGAAAAATGATGATGATCCAATCCAATCGGATGGGAAGCAATGAAATGAATTGATTTGATTGTGCTGTGAGTGCCGTGTTTCGGGGGAAAACAAAGAAATCACGGCGAAATCGAAGACTGTTCGTGGAATCTCTGGCTGCTCTTGGATTTTTGGTTTCTTCGCAAGTCACTCAGTTCGGATCTGATCGTCGGAAGGATTCTTTTTGTTTTTTTGTGTGTGTCGCGTTCGTGGATTGCCGTGGATTGCGGTGGATTTTTTTTGGCTGCGGTGCATCGTCCTTGCCGCTGTGAGCTGGTCCTGTCCTTCCCGGCGATGTGAAGTGAATTTTGAAAACGCATCGCAAAGTGGCAAGTGGAGTCCCCGTGAACCGACTTCCGGGTTTTTTTCTTCGCAAAACTGACGAGCGTTCCTTGGTGCATCGATTTCAGAAGCGTCCGGCCGTCGTTTGGATTCAAAAGCACCCGTCCGCCTGCCTGTTACGGCAGAGTTTCCGTCACCAGTTCGTTCGATTTTAAAGACGATCGGTCGTCTGTTTGTTAGCCTCTCTCCGTCTGTCCTTGGAAGGCCACGGCACGGCTTCCGTCACCAGTTCGTTCGATTTCAGAGACGATCGGCTGTCAGACTGTCGTCCTGGCCCCGTCTATCCTTGGAAAACCACGGCGTAGCTTCCGTCATCAATTTGTTCGATTTCAGAGACGATCGGTCGTCTGTCTGTCCTTGGCCGTCCACGGCGTAGCTTCCGTCGCCCGGTGTTCTTTGGAAATGCAGGGCACGGCTTCAGTCACTAGTTCGATCGATTTCAGAGACAATCGTCCGTCTGTCTGTCCTTTGAAAGCCACGGCACGGCTTCCGTCGCCCGGTATTCCTTGAAAATCCATGGCAAGGCTTCAGTCACTAGTTCGTTCGATTTCACAGAGGAATCGGCCATCAATCTGTCGCCCTGGACCCGTCTATCCTTGGAAAACCACGGCGTAGCTTCCGTCACCAAGTCGTTCGATTTCAGAGACTCTCGCCCGTCAGTCCGTCGCCCAGGCCCCGTCTATCCTTGAAAAAAAACGTACGTTCATCTGCCAACCACGCTTGTCCTTGGAAATCCCCATCACACCCGTTCCGTCACCCAGTCGTGGCTTGAGTCGGTGCTTGAGTCGATGCTTGAGTCCCATCGTGTCGCCTCCCAGATTGCGAATCGGTCCCAAATTCGCATCAATTTCGCGGGAATCGCAGTAAAGTGGTGGAAATCGTGTGAAATCCCGCTGAAGTCTGCCGCCTGGGACCACTGGCTGTCTTCAGGTTGCCGCGGATCTGATGGGCGTTTGCAAGTTCACGTGATGTGGTCCAATCGGAATCCGTTTCAAATTCGCAATCTCCTCTTCTGGACCACGTCACGTCACCAAGGGACAGCTGCCCGCCGCGTGTGCTTGCAAAGGATTCAGAATGGATGCACTTCGTCTCAGGGACGCTCAGTTGTACCGGGCAACAGCGGTCTCGTTGGGATTCTACAAGCGCGTGCGGTTAAGTGGGCACAGTTCACACCTGCGGCATGCCATGTCTTAGTTTCTGTCTTTGAAGGGCAGTCGACACTGGGAACGGCTAAAGGACTTAAGGGCTTCATTCGCATTGTAAGCGGTACTCGACACTCACTGCTTCTGTTGGTCTTAGCAAGGACCCGTGATTTTTGGCTAAAATCTGGTGTTTGAAGGACACTCGGCCTAAAAGTCTTTGTTCTCACTTCGCCGTGGATGGCCAAAGACAGACAGACGACCGATCGTCTCTGAAATCGAACGAACTGGTGACGAAAGCCGTGCCGTGGCTTCCAAAAGACAGACAGACGACCGATCGTCTCTGAATTCGAACGAACTGCTGACAGAAGCCGTGTCGTGGCAAAGGACACTCAGCCTTAGGAGCGACTAAACGAGCAAAGGTCGGTTCATCCTCACTGTCTTTGTCAGTCTTAGCAAGGACCCGAGATTTTAGACCAAAGTGCTCCATCTCACTGTACCCGGTGACCGCCTCTGTTGTCCTTGAAGGACACTCGTCCCGAGGACCGACTCACTCACAGTACACGTCCTTAGCAACGTGTACACAATGCCAAAGGAACACCTCTGATTCGAGTCGACAACACCCACGCTCGCTCGCTGATGTCCTCTTCCCGTGCGCCTGGATTTCGGTGTCAATAACTTCCGTGCCATGGCAACACGCTCACGCGAGTGGGACCTGTGTACGCGCACAAATTTGTACACATCCAATCTGCACTCGTTAAGCCATTAAATCGGCGATAAAACGAACTCCCCGTGAATGAGTTTGAATCAGAGGAGTGCTTTTTTATTGCCCGCTCCTGGCGGTCTCATATGCATGCGCTGAAGGAGATGACAGTCGCTTTGTTGGATGCATCCTTGCGCTGGGGGACTAGGTGGCTGGCAGTTTATGCGATTTCACTGCACCACCTTGCGTGGGGTGGTGACACTTGGGTTTTTATGAGTCGTTGAAGTCGGCAATGGGTGCATTCTGAGGTGAGGGAGTCTGGCACTCTTTCTGAATTGTTGTAAGGCTTCAGTTTGCCACTGGCCCCCGCACGGAGCACCCTCGTGCGTCGAAATTTCGATCAAGGACCCCATTCGAGTGTGTCCTCGCCTCTGGTCCCCGCACGGAGCACCCTCGTGCGTCGAAATTTCGATCAAGGACCCCATTCGAGTGTGTCCTCGCCTCTGGTCCCCGCACGGAGCACCATCGTGCGTCGAAATTTCGATCAAGGACCCCATGCGAGTGTGTCCTCGCCTCTGGTCCCCGCACGGAGCACCCTCTGCCCAAAGTGCGTCGAAATTTCGATCAAGGACCCCATTCGAGTGTCTCCTCGCCTCTGGTCCCCGCACGGAGCTTCCTCTGCCCAAAGTGCGTCGAAATTCCGATCAAGGACCCGATTCGAGTCCCCGCACGGAGCACCCTCGTGCGTCGAAATTTCGATCAAGGACCCCATGCGAGTGTGTCCTCGCCTCTGGTCCCCGCACGGAGCACCCTCTGCCCAAAGTGCGTCGAAATTTCGATCCAGGACCCCATTCGAGTGTGTCGTCGCCTCTGGTCCCCGCACGGAGCTCCCTCTGCCCAAAGTGCGTCGAAATTTCGATCAAGGAACAGAAAAAAAGGCACCACCAAGCCAAAACGAGCGAAAACCAATTCAAATTGCAATTTGAATTCGAACCAGCGCCAGCACAGCCCCCGCGCGCAAGCATATCTCACACCTCAGAGATTCTCTCGTCATCCGCATGCAACAACGCACACAAACATCCGCTCTCTCTCTCTCTCTCTCGCTGGATGGTTTCTCTTCTCTTAACTCAGTGGCCTCTCTCTCTCGCTCTCTGGTCGATTTAAGAGAACAATCTGAAAATGAGTATGCGCAACATTAATCACGGCCAGCCTTTAGGATTGCTGCTCCAATCGCCTCGCGGGGTCTCTGTATGCGTGTGCTTGTCGAGAGAGAGTGTGTGTGTGAGAGAGAGAGAGAGAGATGGGTTTTCTTCTGCGATGGTGTGCTCTCGCCTATTTATCAAAGCCAACACAAGACGGTGGTAGGCTCTAAACCATGCACCAGAGCTCATTTATTACTTATTATTACTACTTTGGTGCTGTTGTTGTTGTTGTTGTTGTTGTTGTTGACGATGATGATGATGACGATGACGGTGCTGTTGGTGTCCTTAATCGGAGCACTGGTGGTGGTAAAGTGGGGCCCCGCAAGGTGGTGTGTGCCTGGGCCAGTCCACTACTCTCATTTGTGCATATTATGTGTGTGCTTTATTTTCTAGTTATACTTCCCTCCGTGTACTCGAGATTTTTGTTTTCCTTAATTCTCTCGTTTTCATTACTTTGTCGGTTTGTCTCTCTCTCTCTCTTTCACACATCGTCGTCGTCTTGAACCACCGTGCAGCGCTGTTGTTGTTATTATTAGTTAGTGGTGCCCCGTTGTTGTTGGTGGCAATGGTACCCAGCACACAATGTACGTAACAAGCATATACATTGAATTTCATTTCAATTCGGTTGATATTTTTTTTTTCTGGCGTTTTTTTTCGGCGCTTCATTTTCATTTTCGCGCAACACCATAAACATAAGGGTAATGATCGAAGAGTTATTTTGAAAAGCGCTTTCGGACCGCCGCCGTCGTCGTTGGTCGTTGTGTCGTCTCTTTGCCGTGGTCTCGATGTGTCGTCTCGGTGTGTCGTCAATGTCACCGCGCGCGTTTCTTCTTCCGTCGACCATGATATATTAAATTTTGTTGTTTTTTTTTTTTTTTTTGTCGGGAATTTATGTAGTTTTTTTTTTTTGCTCTGAAAAAATGCCAACACAGTGCCCGTCGAATGGACAGCAGGTCATGAGAAACCCCACGGATTGATTGGAATTTTCTTCGCTTTTACGAAATCTGTTTGGTGTTGATGTTGACGTTGATGTTGTTTTTTTTTCTCCCCCTCCTGTGAAACCAAAATCACAGCACAATCAAGACAATTTTGCGTGTGTGTGTTTTTCTCAAAGGATACCTGTGCCACCACCACCTCAGACTCGATTCAAAATTTTGTGTGTGACCAGCAAGTGATGTCCTTTCGCGGATCAATCGGTTGCTAATTGTTGTTATTTGTGTTCTGTCTCCCTTCCAGGATGTGAAAGAAGAGGAATTAATTGAAAACAAAAGCATTGCAAAAGCTCCATTAAATGAAAGCGAAACGAAGGAAAAAAGGAAGCTAACAACAAAAAAGATAACAAATTCATAAAAAAATACCAACAAAAATCCTCAAACCCTCCCCCCGACCCCAGCATCCTGTGTCTGTCTCTTAATTCCCTCCCAACAAGAAAAAAAAAATAATAATTCAAAAACAAAAAAAAATACCAACTTTGTGTGCGTGTGACTATGTAAACAACAAAAATTAAAAAAAAAAGTATCTAAAGTTCCTATCTTAATTTTATTTGAGAGAAAAAAAAGTAAAATAATAATAAATAAATATTTATCTGTAAAATTAAGAAATCATATATATTTAAAAGCAAAAAAAAGTGCCCCTCTTCCTCCGCAAAAAAAGGAGAAATCATCAAAACCAGTGCATGGAGGAGATTTAACGAAAAATCAAAAAAAATTATGGAACCAAAATCCAATCCAATTCACTGTGAAACGGCTGAGAATTCATGCAAAATTATGCGATACAAGGATAATAGATTTCGTCTGGAATTCTGAAACAAACTGAAAACAAAAAAAAAACAATTCTAAACCCAATCAAAAAAAAACTCTAAAAAACCAAAAAAAACGAACCACCTAATTCCAATCAAGACAAAACCTCCAATGTAAGGCAAACAAAAGCATCACACTTACTTTATGTTTAGTTGTAGATTTCGTAGAGCATCCCCATTCATCCCTCCATCCCTCCATCCCCCCCCATCCATCCTGTGGGTCATTTTTCAAAATCAAAATCGTATAAATGCAAATTCTGAGAATGATTGAAAAATGATGCGCCCCCACCCACGCCACGCTCTCCCCTTAACTAACACACTCCTCATGTTTCATTGGCTTCTAACAAAATGTTGCATTCAGTCGTATCAGTAAGCTTTTAGTTTAGTTTTCGTGGTTTTTTTTCAATTTTTGCGATTTTCGTGCGATTTTTTTGCGATTTTTTTGCGATTTTTTTCTGTGTCCGGGTGATTTCAAGTGTTTCGTGATCTGTGAGTGATTTCGATCGTCTCGGGTGGACAATGGTCTCGTCAATCAAATGCCGTGTGAGTGCGTGGAAGAAAAAAAACAAGGTGCCTCGATTGCCAAGGGTTCAGTCGATCTTCGTGGACTTCCCTCTTCTGGTGGATCGGTGGTGTCCCAGTGAGGTGCAACGACGGTGCCGTTCGACGAAATCAGAGTCAGACTTCGAGAGCGCTGCTGTGACTGTGACTGGCTTCGTGACACTGTTTGACTTTTGTGTTCGCTCTGGAAGTCTGCAAGAGCTGCGTTGAAGAAGTGCCCTTAAACCGGACATTTTGTGCTCGCCCTAGAAGTCTGTCAGCAGCTTGGTGCTCACTCCTGGTCTTCTTGGGCCGCGTTGAAGAAGTGCCCTTAAACCGGACATTTTGTGCTCGCCCTGGAAGTCTGTCAGCAGCTTGGTGCTCACTCCTGGTTTTCTTGGGCTGCGTTGAAGAAGTGCCCTTAAACAGGACATTTTATGCTCGCCCTGGAAGTCTGTCAGCAGCTTGGTGCTCACTCCTGGTTTTCTTGGGCTGCGTTGAAGAAGTGCCCTTAAACTGAACACCTCGTGCTCGCCCTGCAAGTCTGTCAGCAGCTTGGTGCTCACTCCTGGTCTTCCTATGCTTCTTTGAAGAAGTACCTTTAATCGCAGAAATCTCCAACTCCCCCATTCCGACACAGGACGGGACATTCCACTCCCAATCGTCTCGTATTGTGTTCAACTGCTGCCACAGTGTTCCCCAAAATCCCACGCAGCCTTCAGTCGCCACTCAAGCCATACACGACTGCGAGCTTGTTCCTCATTTCTTCACGACTTAGTTGGCTCGCCCTGGTTCACAAACAGGCCACCGTACGCTTGAGTGGACTCCTCACTTGGAAGCCAATAAAGGCCGTCAAACGTGCCACATCCAGTCCTCTTCAACAAATGAGTCACCAATTGAAGTCAAACTTCACCGGGGCCCAAGAGACTCTTAGATTTCCTTCCCTTCGATCTGGGGACTGCACGGAATTCGCAATTTGCTAAAATAAACGAAAAAAAAACCGAGAAATTCCAGTCATTCTCGTGCGATGCAAAAAAAAAAATCGGGACAAGGTCGCCAACACGGAATCCAGCATCATTTCGGATTCGGCTTCGACTCCTTTCGGTTTTTTTTTTGTTTTTCTGTCCACAAACCCCACTCGGTTTCGGTGCCACGACTTGGAATAAGACCTCGGTTGAGTTTGGGCATCATTTCGTCGGATTGGAGGATTGTGGGTCATTTCCTCGGTTCGGAGTGAACTCAGTTGAATTGTGCGTCGGTTTTGACAGCATTTTGTTGGTCTGTGGCTTTAGAAGCATGAGACCGGGACAGAAACCTGAGCTCAGCTTGGCTTGGACCTGCTTACCTTAGCTTGTAGCCACTTAACTTAGCTCGTAGCCACTCAGCTTAGCTCTTACGCTGCCTCATCGTAGACTCATCGAAGACCGCGTCAAGCTTGATGCGACTTGTGTCTTGTCTTGCAACTCTCTCTCTCTCTCTTCTTGACTCCCTCTTCGGCGTCTTCCGTCCTCAACAACGTTCACGTTCACACGCTCCTCCATCGTGTCCCAGTAATCGATCGGGCAAAAGGAGACCCCTCCGCTGACAGCGCACGAGGATGTGTCCTCCTCCTCCTTCGGCAAACTGCCCAATGAATGAGTTGAAGTTGCCATCCTGGATCAGGATCTCTGTCGCGACTTCAAGGAGTTTCTTCGTCGCTTTTCGAACAATCTCTGGGTTCTTGTGTGCCTCCGTCAAGGAAATAAATGCCAGATGCCCCCGTCTTGGCAAACATTGCAGACGTCCCTTGTACTGCGAGCAATCGGACGTAGTTGGGCCCGAAGTGTGTCTCGTGCGGTGAGTCGTTTTTTTTTTCGCCCAAAAGTGTACGAGAGTGAGCCTAGTCCCCGCGTGGCAGGGGAGCGTCAGCAGTGGCACTGGCTTGGGAGCCAATGCACGGCCCGGTGGTGGATTCATTAGCCAGGTGGTTCCCGAGACTCAGCTCAGCTCTCAGAAGCACTACGCCAGGGTAATCGTGCTAAGTTCTCGGTGCACGACGATGGGCTTGCTCTGTTCTCCATCAACGATGCCCGGCAAATCTGGCTCAGTTCCCGGTGCACGGCAGGCTCTTGCTTTTGTAACCCTGGGCAGGACTGCTCCTGGACCACGTCTTGTGCGTCTGCAGCTCCGTCAGTCTTCTCGATTCAGCCGAAAAGACCGAGAAAGGCCGCAACCATTGAAGTCTCGCTCAGAAGTGTCCTCGAACACAGGCCACCTCAGTGCGGCCGACTAATCTGGCTCAGTTCCCGGTGCACGACGATGGGCTAATCTTGCTCCGTTCTCGAGGCACGACGCCAGGCTTAACTGGCTCAGTTCCCGGTGCACGGCAGGCACTTGCTCTTGCCACCCTTGCCGGGACTGCTCCTGGACCACGTCTTGCGCGTCTTCAGCTCCGTCAGTCTTCTCCATTCAGACCGTGGCTTGGACCCACAGGAAGGTCTTCGAACACCGGCCACCACAGAGCCCCTCCATCGTCATCTCGACGGCGAGCAACCGTCCTAGCCGTGGTCGCAAATGCCGTCGGCAACATTTCACCCGACATCCAGCGACGCGCTGCTACTGCTGCTGCTCTGTCGGCTGCCGCCACTGCTGACGGTCGCCTCTCGCCTGCTCCCTCTGCGTCGTGCGCTCGCGCTCTCTCGCTCACTGCCCATCTCGCTGCGATTCGCCAATTGGATGTGATTTTAATTAAAACCGAGCCGAGCGTATAAAACAAGGGTTGCTAGCGTAAATTATCCGCAGCGCAGAAAACACAAAAACAGAAGCAGTAAATTAGCGCGCGGGGCGACGGGGCCCAGGGGCCGGCAGCCTCTCGCGCATCGCCCAGCATCTGATCGTCGGCCGTTCACATATGTACTGGCGCTCGGCAGAGAGAGAGCGAGTGTGCTGCACACAGGTCGTCGAGTGTGTGCGATTGGCATGCCACCCCTTTTTCTTTCTTCTGATTGTTCGTCGGCCTCTATTGCCACCCAGTGGTCTCATTTGGATACATGCCGCTGCTGGGCCGTGTGGCGGTGTGTGTGCGTGCGTGTGTGCCGATTAAATTGATTAAGTGTGCTTCCTTTGCGAGGAAATAGACGAGAGCGATCGTCGGTGTGCCGAGCGGCTTGATTGGATGAAAACGCTCGTTTGTGTCTTCTTCTCACACACTCGCCCCTCGGTGCGAATATTCTGTTAATTAATTAGTGACAAGGCGGAAGGCGATGGCAGCCAGCAGCCAGCAGCCAGCAACGGTTAACGGCAACTACAGCGCTGCAGAGACGGCCAGTCTCCAAATGAATCGTTATTACTGGCTGTCCGGCAAGCGGGTCTTTGAGGGTGGGGCTAACGAACAAATCGGCTCGTCGCGTATATACAGGCCCGTGGGTACAGTATGTGCTGGGAGTTTGCTCCTCTCGTGGTGTGACTATGTGCTCCGGTTGATTGTGATGCTGGGTAAATAATTTACTCTCAAGCTTGCGATTGTGTGCACAATTAGTCCTTGAATGCGACGGTGATTGGACCAGCCGGAATGAATGAATAAATGAGTGGATTTTTGAGCGGTGTTGTTGTGGTTAATTATTTATGGTGGCGGCGCATGGACCAATCACGGCTGTCTGGAATTTCAATCTCTGAGCCATCGGCGGGAGCATTTGCTTGACTCGGGCCGGGTGCTTATTGGGAATGGATTTATGTGGTGGCTATCGGGGCTTCAGAAGCGTGTGGTACATAGGTCTCCATGGTGTTGTCCTCTCGTTGGTTGTCACCTGTGATCCGTGAGAATTTGTGCAATTCACAGTGTCGCTCTTGAAGGGCCCCGTGGTAGTCGGAGGCAACGGTTGGGACTAGAAGTCTGCCGAAGAACATCATTTACTTCGGCTAAAATGAGAGTATGGACTCAGTCTAGGCCAGTCTACACCGTGTTAACCCTCTCCAGCATGGTGGCTCTTATAAAAATGATGTCTTGAGACAGTTAAGGTCACAATGGACAAAAGGAAGCCCTTCTCATCATCGTGGCTCTTATAAAAATGATGTATTGAGACAGTTAAGGTCACAATGGACAAAAGGAAGCCCTTCTCATCATCGTGGCTCTTATAAAAATGATGTCTTAAGTCAGTTTAGATCACAATGGACAAATGGAACCCCTTCCCACCATCGTGGCTCGACTTAAATTGATGTCCTGGGTCAGTTTAGGTCACGCTCACAACGAATCAGCAATAAAAACACCTTCGTTAAGTTTCGTTCAATTTTGCAAAACTCAGTGAGTCGACTTATCTGTCAATATAACACACTCCCATCGTGTCTTAAGCATGCTTTCGTCGGTGTGGGCCAGATTTAAGGACAGCGGTCCTGTTTTGCAAACTGAACGATTGCCAAACTTAACCAGTCGACTTGTTTGTCAATTTAACACACTCCCATCGTGTCTTAAGCATGCTGCCACTGATTTCAGTGGACAGGGTCCTATTTCGCAAACAGAACGAGACGACTCGCTTGTCAATTGAACTCACCACCTTCGTGTCGTTCGCATGCTTTCGTCGGCTTGGGCAAGATTTAGGGACAACGGTCCTGAGCGATTGGCCAACTCAACGAGACGACTCGCTTGTCAAGTTAACTCACCATTTTTGTTCGGTTTAGCCACAAGCAGGGACTGAACGAAACAAATGCATGGCTCGTCGAAAGAGGGTCGTTGAGAGCTGTTTGCACGAACTAATGTACATTTCATCAGGATACACACATATTTTCCACCTCCCATCTGTGCCGCTGAGGGGTGTGAGAGGAAACACATTTCCATTTAACCCAGCGGTCCCCCCCCTCCACCCAGCCACCCACGCACACAGACACCGTCGAAGAGCATTCGCCGAAAATCCGCCCACCAACTGAGACGAAAGGACCTTATATTTGTGTGTGGTTTTTTTTTCTGCTTGCCATCGCAAGGCAAAGACGAAGAATTAATATTTTTCGTCCTCCTAATGGTGATTTCTTTCGTTGCTCCGTCTCACACGGTGTATCGCTCTCTCTCGCTCGCTCTCTCTCTCTCTCTCTGTCTCATGCATGGGGCGGTGGGGTGGCTCTGATGGAGTTTGCCTAATTCAAACTCCCTCTCTGTCGCACTGCACGAGTCGAAGCGAGTCGCGCTGGAGGAGAAATGAGGATAAATCAGCTTCAAGGAATGCTGCTGCTGGTTGGTGGGTGGGTGATGGATGGATGGGGGGGGGGCGCGCACTCCTAACTAGCAGCATCCCAGCACACCTCACAAGACTGAGTGTAATCTCTCTCTGCCACCCCACACCCACCCCACACCCACCCACACACAGATACAGCCGAAAAAGCGCAAATGTCCTTTTTTTTCCGTTCGTTCGTTCGTTCGTTCGCTTCCCTTTCTCCATTCGCCTCCCACTTGGCTGTGCGCTTGACTGTGTGTGTGTGTGTGTGTGGTCTTTATTGCCACTGCAGTGCTTACAATTGTTTAATTTACAAAATAGAAGAAGGCGGCGTGTGTTGCCAGCAGCTTTGGCGTCGTCCTTTGTCTAAAAATGCTTATGTATCTCATTCGTTCTCGCTCTCTC
Organism: Eristalis arbustorum; assembly: GCA_916610145.1. Lineage (NCBI taxonomy): Eukaryota > Metazoa > Arthropoda > Insecta > Diptera > Syrphidae > Eristalis > Eristalis arbustorum. The sequence goes on along the minus strand of OU744321.1, from coordinate 3,474,910 downwards.
GCTGTGTGTGTGTGTGTGTGAGAGAGAGGTGGGGAATATGTATATACGGTTACATTTTATGGCTTACATAAGCATCCCCTAATTAAAACAAATGTCACTTGCGCGCCCCCGTTTAACGGCCACCACCGTCACACCGTCAGTCGTCGTCGTCGTCGTCATCTCCCCCCCTGGCTTGGCAACGATGAGGGATGAAAATGACGGTGATGCTGCTGCTGGAAGGCGCAGAGAGAACAGCCGAAAATGAAAATGAAGGCGTTTCTCATTTCCGCTTCTGTATTTACCTTAAATTTCTTTTCTTCTTTTTTTTTTTTCTTGTTCTCTTCCCTCTTCATTATTCCTTTGCTCCCGGTGCTTAGTCGTCGGCGTCGTCCTCATTAAGGATCTGTGCGCGAACTTTTGCGGAATATATTTCTTCGTTCTGGTGGGGGGGAGGACGAAGGGATGAAAGCGAGAGAGGGAGGAAGCGAAAAAAAGGGCGGAATTATTAATATCGACGCCACCCTGTCCCTGTCGCTCTTGCTTGCTGCAAAGATGTGTGGTCCGTTGGCAAAGGGGGTTGGTGTGACGACGACGAGGACGATGATGATGATGATGAGGACTACGAGGACGACGAGGACAAGGACCGCTGCTGCTGCTGCTGCTGCTGATGGTGGTGGTGGTGGCTGATGATTGCAATTTAGTAGCAAAAGGCGCAGCATAAATATCTCGCACGTTCATATTCAAAGTGCCCGAGCGAGGGGTGGGGGTGGGAGGGGGAAGAGCACAAGTCAAAATCAACCCCTTGTTCAGCTTCGGTGTGTGTGTGTGTTTTTTTTTTGCTGTGACTGTGTGCTCGTGTGGCGTTCGTCTCATTCATTGTCGCTGGGAAGACACTAGTTTTTAGTTAGTTAGTTGCTTTGCGAATCTTACCATGTGAACACGTCCTGAGCGTCGTCCTTTTTGTTTTCGTTTCGCCGCTACTCGCTCGCTCTCTCGCTGTGCACTCAAGCGCTTTGCTGTCCGTCCGGAGGGTAAGTGCTAAGTTCTCCTTGTAATTACTGCGCGAGTTTAATTAATCGAGGGAGGAGCTGTCCGTTGACAATCCCATTGGTCTCCGAGTTCGCCTGTGCAGTGAGATTCAGTCCGTGGCTGTGCGTGCCTGGGCGGATGGGGGTGTGTGTGTGTGTGTGTGTGTGTGTGTTAATTAGAAAGACAAGAATCCCCTTGGTCGCGCTGTGCGCGTGGGTGGTCCGGGCGGCTGTGAGTGGTGTTAATTGGGATGTTTCATCCAATCAGAGAGCCGGCCTCTTAATCGGACCGCTTTCACGTGTGATTCTTCGCGATGGCACATTATGTACTGGCCTCTCATTAGTTCGCTCGTGTCCTAGACCAATCGGAGCGGGCACTCACATTCTGCCGGGGCGCGAGTGTGGGGTTAGGGAGGACAATGCCGTCTGTTGTCGATGTGTTGACGCATCCTATCGTCGAGTGTTTGGTCTTGGCACACATGTCACGGATCTGGATTTATTTTCGTTCCCACCTGACGCATGCAGCACACAGCGGTTATGCGCAAGCATCCTTCGTCCTCGCATGCACGGCCGTGTGCATTGCACACATTTTTTTGACACGTGACACGTGAGAGTTGGCGGATCGAGGGGGAACGTTTAAAAGCGACCGTCTTGCTAGCGGCACAGCGCAGTCTTAGCTCGCGCCTGAAGGCGGTCGCGCGCGTGTGTGTTCCTAAACGTGAACGTGTTCCGTTCGGTGGGTGGGTTGTTATTTTAATTTCAGTTTTAAAGTGTTTCCCCTTCGCTCTGATTGGCTGTGTCCCGTGGGCTGTGTCTCGAAGTCCACCTCTGCCACGGTCCATCGTGATGGCTGGACACCGTGGTCCGCATGCACTTCTCCTCCTCCCCGCGGCCACCGTGTCGGGGACCAAAAAAGGAGAGCAAAAATAGCAAATCCGCGGATAAAAGACTGCAATCCCCTAGCTGCGGCTACATCACATCCAACACACACGCTCGCCACTCGGTGACCAGAGTCGGCCGGGCAGCATCCTCAGTGGAATGCCATCGTTAGCGTCGCGCGCGCGTTTCGCGTTGTCGTTGTTTTGCCAATTTTCCCCCGCATGCACAATCCAATCGGAATAACGAACATCATCGGTCTCTCCTCCTTGTCGCTGGGTTGTTGGCGCGCCGCGCGGTGATGCTTGCTTGAATAAATAACCTATGATGCCGAGGACACACAGCATCTCTCTCTCTCTGTCTCTGTCGCTGAGATGGCTGCCCACCAGCCAGAGGATGGCTGCACAAACAAAAGAATGCCCAAAAATGGAAATTCGCCTAAAAAGGGATTTATTTTCGTCGTTTTTCTGCTCGTCCGCGGACGTCTCTCTCGCGCTGTCGCGTTCCTTTTTCTGCATTTAATTCCATCAGCAGTTGCTGGCTGCAATTGCCATTCCGGCACACACAGCCAACCGGCCGGCCAGCCAGCCAGCCAGCCAGCCAGACATGACACGGTCGCTTGGTGACGGCGGAGAGCCGAGAGATGTGGGAGGACCAACCGCCATTTTTCCCCCGCCGTTGGATTTCTGTGCGTACTGAGCGACAGTGCGGTGCACTGTGTGTGTACACCTACGATGGCAGAGTGAATGAACCGAGCTGATGTTGACGATCCCCAGGACTCCTGCAGTCATTCAAATCAATCGCAAATGGATGCGGTGTGGTTGGCAACAATGGGGCTGCGGATTGGGCGGGGAGGGGAGGCGGGGACAGGGCCTTGTGGTTTGTGTCAGCGAACTCTTGAACCGGCGAATGAATGGAGTGCTGCAGGAGTGCGCGGTTGGGCCGCGAATTTCTCTGCTGGCTTTCACGTGAACTGGGGGCGGGTGGTTTTCTGCGACAAAAGGCTGCAATCTGTGGCAAGAGGGGGCACTTCGCTCTGTTTGCGGTTGGGGGTTGGCTTTGGGGTTAGGCGTCGACGGGGGAGACTAGAGTCTCTAGCGTCGAATTGAGGTGTCCACAGAGGAGGCTCTAGCGTCGAAGTTAGGTGTCCACAGAGGAGAAGTTGGGTGTCCACAGGGGAGGCTCTAGCGTCGAAGTTAGGTGTCCACAGAGGAGAAGTTGGGTGTCCACAGAGGAGGCTCTAGCGTCGAATTGAGGTGTCCACAGAGGAGAAGTTGGGTGTCCACAGAGGAGGCTAGGTGTCCACAGAGGAGAAGTTGGGTGTCCACAGAGGAGGCTCTGGGGTCGAAGTTGGGTGTCCACAGAGGAGGCCCTAGCGTCGAATTGAGGTGTCCACAGAGGAGAAGTTGGGTGTCCACAGAGGAGGCTCTAGCGTCGAATTGAGGTGTCCACAGAGGAGAAGTTGGGTGTCCACAGAGGAGGCTAGGTGTCCACAGAGGAGAAGTTGGGTGTCCACAGAGGAGGCTCTGGGGTCGAAGTTGGGTGTCCACAGAGGAGGCCCTAGCGTCGAATTGAGGTGTCCACAGAGGAGAAGTTGGGTGTCCACAGAGGAGGCTCTAGCGTCGAATTGAGGTGTCCACAGAGGAGAAGTTGGGTGCCACAGAGGAGGCTAGGTGTCCAGAGAGGAGAAGTTAGGTGTCCACAGAGGAGGCTCTAGCGTCGAATTGAGGTGTCCACAGAGGAGAAGTTAGGTGTCCACAGAGGAGGCTCTAGCGTCGAATTGAGGTGTCCACAGAGGAGAAGTTGGGTGTCCACAGAGGAGGCTCTAGCGTCGAAGTTAGGTGTCCACAGAGGAGGCTCTAGCGTCGAAGTTAGGTGTCCACAGAGGAGAAGCTGGGTGTCCACAGAGGAGGCTCTAGCTTCGAAGTTAGGTGTCCACAGAGGAGGCTCTAGCGTCGAAGTTAGGTGTCCACAGAGGAGAAGGTGGGTGTCCACAGAGGAGGCTCTAGCGTCGAAGTTAGGTGTCCACAGAGGAGAAGCTGGGTGTCCACAGAGGAGGCCCTAGCGTCGAATTTAGGTGTCCACAGAGGTGGCCCTAGCGTCGAATTGAGGTGTCCACAGAGGAGAAGTTGGGTGTCCACAGGGGAGGCTCTAGCGTCGAATTTAGGTGTCCACAGAGGAGAAGTTGGGTGTCCACAGAGGAGGCTAGGTGTCCACAGAGGAGAAGGTGGGTGTCCACAGAGGAGGCTCTAGCGTCGAAGTTAGGTGTCCACAGAGGAGAAGCTGGGTGTCCACAGAGGAGGCCCTAGCGTCGAATTTAGGTGTCCACAGAGGTGGCCCTAGCGTCGAATTGAGGTGTCCACAGAGGAGAAGTTGGGTGTCCACAGGGGAGGCTCTAGCGTCGAATTTAGGTGTCCACAGAGGAGAAGTTGGGTGTCCACAGAGGAGGCTCTAGCGTCAAAGTGAGGTGTCCACAGAGGAGAAGCTGGGTGTCCACAGAGGAGACCCTAGCGTCGAATTGAGGTGTCCACAGAGGAGAAGTTGGGTGTTCACAGAGGAGGCTAGCTGTCCACAGAGGAGAAGTTGGGTGTCCACGGATGAGGCTCTAGCGTCGAAGTTAGGTGTCCACATGTCAGACAGTCGCGTCCACTCTCGATTGCCGTCCGCCTCGCCCAGCCAGTCATCTCCCACTTGTCTCATATCCACAGCCGCGTCCGAAATGTTCTCCCGCACACACACACCTGACTTGGCATGTCCTTCCGCAGCCGACTGCCGCCGTGTCCTCGTATTTTCCCAACGACCAACCGCACACTCTGTTTGCCTTTTGTTTTAATCACCTCTCCCTACCCTCGTGGGTTACCTTTTGTGTTGTGTCAACATGCGGTCACGGTATACCTTTGACATGTGCAGCAGGTTGACAATTTTGTTCCCTTTTATTGCACACATGCACATGCAGCCGTCTGTCGTCCTTTTTCGTTGTTTCCCTCTCGCCTGTCGAATGTCGTCAAATAAATTCTACACTCTGCCGTGCATTGCAAGGGCAATCACAAGAACAACACAACGCGAGAGATTCAAGCATAACAAAGGCAGCATGTCATGGCTGATTACGTAACCGAACCGAAACGACCTGAGCCGACAGAATCGCCCCCGAAAACGGCGACGAACTCTCGTCGGCTGGTCGGCTGGTCGGTTTCCCGAGAACAAGCGGAACACACGGAACCTGGGGTTCTGGGCGAGAGGGTTTTTTCAGCGTGACATTTGTTTGATTGGCAATTAATTCCAACGAGACGGTGGTTTCGTCGGTTGGCCCTAGACAAAGCAAATCCTCTCTCGAATCGGCGCCTAATTGCGCTCAAATTATTCATCGATTCCCCTCGCTGTGTGTGTGTGTGAATGGGGGGGTGTCCCGCAGGCCGTGGGTGTGTGCGCTTGCTTGAGAGTTGTTGCCGTGCACTCGTATTTAGTCGAGCAATTATCTGCTGGGTAATTAGTCTCTCTGCCTTGGACGGACGGACACAAAAAAAAGGGGAAACGACTGTTCTGTCGCAGCAGTCGTTAGCATGAATAAATGATCTCTGTTTGAGTCGCTGCGGCGGGTGGCCGGGCGTCTAATCAAACAGCTAAGTGGCGCATGTGCTCGACTTAAAAATGCATACGTGGCCGCCGGTGCAGTGCGACGCGGGCAAACTATTGACATCGTCGCCGGCGTCTTCGTCGATAAAACATTCAAAAAGGGAATTCATTATGAGGTCGGATCGATTGCGCGGTGAAATGGGGTCCAATGGCGGCGGGGTTCGTGTGCGGTTGTGGTGCGCGGGGATTGTGCGTGACGTGGGCTTGCTGGATAAGCAAGCTCCGTCTGGGATGGAGTGCCGACGGGGTCTCGAGCGGGGGACAAGCTGAATTTCATCCGTGGACTGAGCTAGATCCTGTGCGTGGCTGGAGCTAGGGCCCTGCCCTGGCATTGGCTGGATTCCCGAGCGCGTTGGCCTGAGCTGGACACTAAGCCCGATCGAAGGTAGACCTCAGACGTGATTTGCTCAAGATCCCAGTTGGATGGGAACACGGGGGACGCTAGCGTCGGATTTGGGCGTCATCAGGGGGGACCCTGGCGTCGAATCTAAGTGTCCACAGAGGAGAAGTTGACTGTCCACAGAGGAGGCTCTAGCGTCGAATTGAGGTGTCCACAGAGGAGGCTCTAGCGTCGAATTTAGGTGTCCACAGAGGAGACTCTCGTTTCCGACTTAGACGTCCACATCCGAAGCCCGGTATCAGCTAGAACGCCGCTGTGCTTAACTTCAATCCTGGGCGGAGCCACGTTCTCTCCTCGGCGATGTCAAACTTCAAGCACCGCTTGAGCTGAACCCCAGCCATGTCCCAAAACGTGCCAAAAGCCGATGCCCAAGTCTGGATTTGGCTGAACTCCAAGCGCGACCTAAGCTAGAGCCCTCCCGTGGCTTTGACTTGACCCCAAGGGGGTCGTCGGCACTGTCCCAAGCGTGACTTGAGCTGGATCCCCTCTTCGGCGATGTGCTTGATCCCAGTCGTGACTAAATCCAACTCAAAGAGGATTTTTAATGCAGCCAAGCTAGATCTCACTCGTGGCCTGGATCCCAAGGGCGCTCGTGGCCTGGGCTAGATCGTGTGCCAAAGCGCATCTGAAGGAGCAGTCTAAGCGCGGTCCCAGCTAAGCTTCAGTCACGACTCAAGCTGGATCCCAAGGGCGATGTGAGCAGTATCCCGAGAGTGGCTTGAATCTTAAGCGTGGCCTGTGCTCGATCCAAGTCGGGTCTCAAACTGCAGCTCGAGCGTGGCTTAAATTCAAAGCACGCCATAAACTAGATCCCAAGCGTGTCCCAGAACGTGTCTCAAGCAGCATTATAAGCGCCGGCCGTTGCCAAACGAAGCTGGATCCGATCCAAGTCGGGTCTCGAACTGGAGCTCGAGCGTGGCTTAAATTCAAAGCACGCCATAAACAAGATCCCAAGCGTGTCTCAAGCAGCATCGTGGCCTTTGCCAAACGAAGCTGGACCCTGGCGTGGCAAACTCCACCTCAAACCGAGCCCGAGCCGAAAACCAAGCTCGATCTAAGCTAGATCTCACTTGTGGCTTCTAAGCCTGGATCCCAGGGGTGACGTAAACTGCACCCCAAGCGTGGCGTGACTAACTCCACCTCAAACCGAGTCTGAGCCGAAAACCAAGCTCGATCTCTCACATGTGGCTTCAAAGGCTGAATCCCAAGTGCGACCCAAACTGCATCCCAAGCGTGGCCTGAGCCTGAGATTCCAGTCGTGTCCCACAGCCGGGCTCAAACTGCAACCTAAGGCAATAGAGTTTGAAGAACGGCTTTAGTTGGCCCTCCAGCTTGAGCCGTGCTTGGGAACGTCTTCCTTGGCTTCCTTTAAATCGAAAAAGAAGGTGTCCTCAAGCACGGCTCAAGCTGGACCCAGCCTATCGTGGCTTGAGTTGGATCCTCTCCTTGGTCCTAAGCGTAGAATGAGCTAGATTCCAGTAGTGTCTCGAAGCGTGTCCCAAACTGCAGCCTACGCGTGGCCAAAGCCAAACTCAAAGAAGGCTCTAAACTAGAACCTAGGCTTAGTGTAAGCTCTAATAGCGGCGGGAGCGGCATTCCGGGAGTGGCTTCCTTCCAAGCACGGCCTATATTCAAAGCACACCCTGAACTGGCCCCAAGTCGTGTCGTTGAGATGGATCCTCCCCTTGGCCCTAAGCGTGTCTTAAACTGCAGCCCAAGGCTGTCCACAGCCAGAACCTCTGTTTCCTCTGCTTGATGATGACCCATCTAAGGACACCCAAACACCGCACGTCCTCTTTGCATTGTCGGTCCCAGCTGAGCTGAGCTGATCTGAGCTATTCCTCTCCAAACACTGTCGCTGCGCCTTTTTCCGATGTTCTCTCTCCTGTTCCATCACAGCCATGACCAATCAACTATAATGCGGCGGAGGGTTAATGTAAACGGAAACTGCACCACCCATATTTCATGTTCCCGTGCACAGGTGTATTGAAGCATAAACGCAAGAGATAATCACCCTACACGAACGAGCGCACCGAAGCCGTCCGCATTCGACGTACACACCTCTGTGCTCTGCGCTGCATGTGTAAAACGGTATCGTTTTGTTGGTTGTACCACGAAATCAATACTAATGAAGTGGGGGGAGGGAGCTGCTTGCTGGCAAGTTCGTGCCAAAAAACCAAAACAAAACGGAGAAGTGGAACGAAACCCCGGTGAATTTGTGACGAGTGCGGAGGAGGGGTGCATTTATGTTCGATTTTTACTGGAAAACGAGCACGGGACCTAGATGAATCCCCTGACGTTGATTTAAACAGAAAGCTATCGATTTCTCCTCGAAATCTGAAGAGAAACTCCACGGAGTCATGGATGGGACAGTCGAAGATGTCATTTGCAAGAAATCGCAGTCGAATCGCACGATTTCGCAGAAAAAAAAATGCGAAATCACTTCTGGCGACTTTTCACGCAGCAAATTTTTTGAAAATCGATTTTCGGGCGAAGAGTGGATGGAGTGGAGCCAGTGGAGGGCCAAGAAGCCGCCGTCTAGCGCCAGTTGCGCGCACTACGTTCGTTGAGGTTCCTTCTTCACTTGTGTGGACGTCAACTCAACCGAGAGACTTTGGGGCCGGAGCTGTGGTGTCTGTCCTTAGGCCATCTTAAGCGTTGGGCGCTTGGCTAGGACCGTTCAACAGAGCCCGCATTGTTCGTGGTCTTCTCCTGCAGACGCCCGGCTCGCGGGCGCATGGCGAGGTCCGTTCAACAGAGCCCGCCCTGCTCGTGGTCTTCTCCTGCAGACGCCCGGCTCGCGGGCGCTTGTCTAGGTCCGTTCAACAGAGCCCGCACTGTTCGTGGTCTTCTCCTCCAGACGCCCGGCTCGCGGGCGCTTGGCTAGGTCCGTTCAACAGAGCCCGCCCTGCTCGTGGTCTTCTCCTCCAGACGCCCTGCCAAAGACCGCTCGCGGAACATTTCTCTCAAAACGGCCGAGAGCCTCCTCATGCGCGGCCACGTCTCTGCGCAGTTCTGGACATGCTCCGGCTACTCTCGCCCTACACAGACCCTCCCGAGGTGACTTCTCGCCTGTCAAACTCTTAACAGACCTCCCTCTGTCGAGGCAAAGCACTCTGAACTCCACTAGGAGCCCCAATCTAGCAGAGACACCCACCTCAGCCGATGCCCCAGCTGCCGTCAGAGTGCCCGATCTCCGCACAAAATCGCTGATTTCTCCCCGAAAACCGACGAGAACCCCCTTGAAGTGGATGAATTCATGGATGCTACACCCGAGACCATCATTTGCAAAAAACCGCATCCAAAAATTCGCATTTTTGAGGAAAATCGAAAAAATGCACAAATTCGCCCAAAAAATGCAGTAAAATGCGAAACCGCCTCAGTCGACTTTTTCCGCGGCGAGCGTGCACATTTTTGAAAATCGATTTTTGGGAGATTTTGACCGGTTTTTGGGTGAAGAGTGGGTGGGGTGGAGTGAGGGGAGGCCGAGTGTGAAGTGTGCATCGAAAATTTGAAGGAAATCGACGCGGAAATGCGAAATCGGGGCGATGTCGGAGTCGTGGTGGCATGCCGTCGTGAGGGACTGTTCGGGATTTGGTGGTTTCTGGGATGAGTGCGACGGGGTTTGAGGGGGGAGATGGATAGTGTGGAGGGAGGTGGTTGAGGAGACGGGAAGGGAATCGGCGGGGAAATGAGAAAATCAGACGTCGTCGTCGTCGGAGGTGGACTGGTGTCTAACTTTGTGTTCGTGGGCTGGCCCATGTGGGAGGAGTCTGTCCAGGGGGCTTGGTTAAGGAAGATCGCAGAGAATTGCATTTGTTCCCATTTCGGGCGTCTGGACGTGTCCACCACTGCCGGTCTCTCCTTGTGCGCCCATGTGGCGGATGTGACGTTGTTTCTCTATTTAGTGCACGTCGCTCTGTTAGACGAAGCCTGTTCGTGGTCTTTGCGAAGTCAGTTGGTCTCTCGAGTCCACCACAGCAGGGACCACCGTCCCAACCCTCCGGCGTCCCATTGCTCTCGCGCACTCTTTTCGCTCCCAGTTTGCATACATTGTGTGCTGATCGGCCATGGTTTTTCGTCAGAGAGTGTCGCGAGAATGACAGAAATGTCCGCACAATTGTCGCACAGTCGTCCGAGAAGATAAATCTTCCTCGCCACCGAATGGGTGTAGCCTGTAGTCACTGGGCGGAGGCATCCTCTGCGCTCCATCAGCAAACGATGACGACGACGAAGGAAGGAATGAGAGACGATGGAAAGAAGAAGAAGAACAAAAACTCGCCAGCCTAACGAGCCAGAGGAGAATTAAATGCGCTACCGATCGGGCCCGGTCTCTGAACGGACAGCAGAAGGATATGTGCTGTCCAGTGATTTGTTGCCGCATTAATTAGGTGTCTTAATTAAGACACGTCCGTTCATTGCACCGCTCTTGCAGTCACTTCACCAGATCGATGCGCACCGCGATACAAATTGAAATCACGAGAGCACATTCGCACAGCAATTAAAAGTCAATCGATTCCTGCCGCCAGTCGGCCGTCACTGACGAAGAATGTGCCCACGAGACGGAGGCACGGCAACCGGACACCAAGGGGACGACGGGACACCGGCAAGAATGTACCGAATTCGGTGGCAAAGCGGCGTGGCGACGATCGAATCTTTTCTTAATTTATTAAGTCATCGTGAGTGGTTGGGGGATGCGATGCGATGGGATGGGTCGCATCAGTCTACGACGCACTCACTCACTCGGCGATCAATTGAATTTCATTTGGCTTGGCTTCGGGTGATGGGAGGGGGGACAAATCAAAGATCTCGTTCGATAATTGACAAACTGATTGAGGGAGGGAGGGGCGAGTGGCTGCGGGGGACACTTGTGCAATAGGGTGTACGTTTAATTGCTGTTAAGTGCCGCAGTAAAGCTTCCTCATCGCAACGAACACAGTCGGCTCGGAATCGATTTTCGTTCTTTGAAACAGACACTCATTGGGCAACCCACTGAACACCCCGTCCACCTCTCCACACTCATTCATTCCCATCGTCGCGTCGCTGCTTGTCAATCATTAAGCCGTTGTTGTTGACTATTGATGAACATAATGATGGCCATTCAATTGTGTAAGAATTCCATTCATTTTGAAAAACAATTTTTATTTGTTATTCTCGCTCTGCGCTGGATGGGGGATCGATATTCAAGCCATGCTGCCGTGGGTCATCATACGCCACCGCCCCACCATCCCCCACCCAACCGCCACCACCCGCCGGGTGAGTCTCGGCCTGCTCGATCGAATAACACACATATTTTCTGATTACTCCATTGTTTGTGCCGAGGGAGATCGTTTGGATTTATTTCTCTGTCTTCTTTCGCTCCTTCTTCTTCTTCGTCTTCTTTTTCTTCTGGCTCAGATATGAATCTGTGAATGTATCTCATTTTGAGCGCTTGTCCATCAGCGTCCAGGTGCTGTGCGTGCGGCTGTGTGTGCGTCTTTTGTTAAGACGCGGCTAATGAGTGAACTTATTTCTCGGTCTAATTAGAGAGAAACACTCTTTTGTATCTAATTACCGCAATCAATAGATTTTTCTTCCCTCCCTCTCTCTCTCTCTCATTTCTTTCCGTCGTTCCGCTTTCTCTTCGAAGGGCATCCTTGTGTTCTTTCATTCTCTCTCATTGCCTCCGGTGTGTGGAGTGTGTGTGGATCGGGGGAGGAGATCACCTCTTGATGAGTCCTCTCCCTCACACATCGCTCTTCTCTCTCCCTCTCCACAACGCCCGGGTCACCTATACAGCGCACAAATTATTGCTGAACATGATTAAGTTTACGTGTCTGAGGCAATTATCGCTGAAATTGTCGTTTCGCCTTTTCATTATCTTTACACACGCGTTCCCTGGCTGTTGTCGGACTCGGAATAATTCTAAAGGTTGCGAGATAATAAGCACTCTGTTCGGTAGACTGGTGGTGTTTCTTTCGTTTGGACCTCTTCTTTTTTTCGTTTTTTTTTTGATCTTGTGAGAGGAAAGATATAATTGTTCAGGATGGAGAGGGAATTATATCAACGAGGCTAATTTTTGGCAGGTTTTTGTTGGTCCCCACTTTGCGGTGAAGGTAGACACGAAAAGGGAATGGGGATAATCGGTGGGAGAGTGAAGACATTCTTGGTCTGAGGGGAATGAGCTTGGGCAGTGTGGGACCTCTGAAGTCAAAACAACTGCAATGGACCCAACTAGTTGCTCGCCGCAAGGTCCCCCATCACCCATCTCCTTTGCATGGGCAGTCTAGGACTGGCAGCGCCCCCTGTGGAGAAAGAAAATGGGCCTACGTCGTCGACCCAACTGCAATAGTTGATCGCCGCTAGGTCACCCATCACTCATCTCCTTTGCATGGGCAGTGTAGGACCGGCAGCGCCCTCTGTGGAGAAAGAAAATGGGCCTACGTCGTCGACCCAACTGCAATAGTTGCTCGCCGCAAGGTCCCCCATCACCCATCTCCTTTGCATGGGCAGTGTAGGACTGGCAGCGCTCTCTATTCAGAAACAAAATGGGCCTACATGGCCAACCCTGAGTCATAATGTCCACGACTTCAACATTTCTGAAGTGATCTTCATCGGCAATGGACCCAATTAGTTGCTCGCTTCTCTCAATTGCCTCCCATCCCATCTCATCGGCCATCAGACTTTCCCATCGATTGCTAGTCTCTTGCTCTTGTTTGGCGCCACCACTGCGCTCCTCCATCTCAGCCACCATCTCGCTGACCTGTGATCTCCTGTTTCGATGCCGGGGCCCGTCTGTAGTCGGTCGCTTGTACAAATCTCCTATCGTTCTCTGCGACAAGTTGACGAGGTCCTTAGCCCGTCTCAGGCCCAGACAAGACGAGCAAATGACGAAGGCAGTCTCTTGTTGGGCGACACATAAGTCCTGCCAGCGTCCTCTGCCGAAAGCACTCACTGACTGCATCATTTCCAATCGATCTGAATCTCAGCCAAGAAGGTCCTCCTGTTGGTCGGGGGTCGCCTGTTTTGAGGGCGAAGCCAGTCTTTCGTCGGGCGGCACCTTAAAGGGCGGAGCTTGTCCTTCGGTAGGAGTCGACTTAAATCTCGTAGCGTCCTCTACTGACTCGTCAGAGTTTAGGTTTAAGCCAAGAGGCTCCTCCAGATGGTCCACGTCTTCTGGGGCTGAACCAGGAACAGTCCCGGGCGGAGCTTGTCTTTCGGTAGGAGCCGCCTTAAATCTGGTAACGTCCTCTGGCAGCAAGGTCTCACTGGCTTGACGAGGTCGTCAGAGTTTAGGTCCTCCAGCTGGTCCACGTCTTCTGGGACTGAACCACCAAGAGTGGAGGGCGGAGCTTGGCCGTCGGTGGGAGCTCCATTAAATCTGGTAGCGTCGTCTACTGGAAACTCCCACTGACTCTACCAGATCTGAATCTCAGCCAAGAAGGCCCTCCAGCTGGTCGACGGTCTCCTGTCTTGAGGGCACAGCCAGTCTCTCGTCTGGCGGCACCATAAATCTGGTGGAGTCATCTGAAGCTGAACCACAAAGAGTCGAGGGCGGAGCTTGTCCTTCGGTGGGAGCCGACTTAAATCTCGTAGCGTCCTCTACTCACTCGTCGCAGTCATCAGAGCTTAGGTCTAAGCCAAGAGCGTCCCCCAGCTGGTCCACGGTCTATTGCTTCAGTGGCGGATCCTGTCTCTCCATTGCAACAAACGGCATTCGAAACAACCGCACGGTTTAGGAGATATGGCCGATTTTCCAAAAAATATACCTTTTCGGTCACTTTTTCCTACCTTCTACTGGTCGTAGCGGCATGAAATTGGGCTCAAAAGAAGCGTCTGACCGTCGCGCATGTTTTCCAAAAATACTGGAACAAAAGCAAAATCGCCGAAAAACGCTTAGTTTTCGAGATATGAGCGATTTTGTAAAATTTGTTATTTTTTGTCACTTTCTCCCGTATTTTTCCCTACTTTCTTCTTGCCGCAACGGGACACATATAGGCTCAAAAGAAGCGTGCTTGCGTGCTGAATCGTTTGCAAGTGAAATGAACCAAAACAAGCCAATACTTTCCGAGATATCACCGATTTTCCAAATTTTGTGACTTCAGGTCGCACACTCTACACTCTCGAGCGAATTTCTCCCAACCTACTGGTCGCAGCGGCGTGAATGAGGGCTCGAAAGACGCGTCTTTGCGTGCTGAATAATTAGCATTTGAAATCAACTGAATCAAGGCAACCGTTTTCGAGATATGTCCGATTTTCCAAAATAAACGACTTTAAGTCACGTTTCGGCACTCTTAAGCGGATATCTCCTGACGTACTTGTCGTAGCGGCGAAATTTATGGCTTAAAAGACGCGTCTATTCGTGCGGAAAAAAAACGGATTTTTGACTCAGCTCTCCGGCGAATTCTCCCCCCTCCCCCGCCACTAAAATCCAAGCAGTGGTTAGTAAGGCATTTCTGATGGATTTCAACGCTCAATGGATGTCAAGGTCACTTTCTCTGACAATTTTCCCTACTTTCTACCGATCGTAGCCGCGTGGTAATGGGTGCCTAGAAGTGTTTTTTCATGCTGAATCCATTGCAACAAACGGCATTTGAAACAACCGCACGGTTTAGGAGATATGGCCGAATATTGTTCGTGTGGCGGTGTCTTCTACTCGATCTGGCGGTGTCTTCTACTCGAAGCTCCCACTTGCTCCACAAGGTCTTCAGACGTGGTATAGTGTCTCGGTCTCCACCTGGCCTGTGGTCTCCGGTGTTGATGACGGAACCTGTCCTTCGCCGGGCACCATCTCGAATCTTGTAGCGTCCTTCACTGTAGGTGCCCACTGGCTCGTCGTAGTCGTCATTCATTCCGCGAGGCCTGGGTCTCAGACATGAAGGGTCCCCAGCTTGACCGGAGTCTCCTGATTCGAGGGCGGCTCTAGTCTCTCGTTGGGCGCCACCGTAAATCTGCGAATGTCCTCTATTACAAGCTCCCACTAGCGCGTCAGTCTCAGTCAGTAACGTCAGTCCTGTGGTCTCCGCTGCCGATGAGGGAATTTGTCTCTCGTCGGGCGCCAATATGAGACACCGGCTCGCGCCGAGGTATACCATACATCCCCCCGAAGAGGTCTGAATGTCATCGGTCAAGGGGTCCCCAGGTCTGACACATGGTCGATTGGAAGTCAGATCTGGCGTCCCCTCTGTCAGCGCTTCCTCGAAGACGAGCAGTCTGTCTTCGAGGAAGCACAGTCACTTGCCGTCGGCAAAACGTCATCTTGATTGGATGGCTCCATCTGCTCCATCACTCCTCCCCCTCTAGCCCTACTTCCCCCTTGAACAATTTTTCACACGCATTTTGTCATCATCTTCTCTCTTTCTGTCCCATTCCAGAAGCGCACGGCGATAGCACGCCCACGTGAAGGGATTCGGTGAGAACCTTGTGACTGGAAACTCATACACACGCCTGGTAAGTTCTGACACTCATTGTATCTAGGCTCCCCCGAATGCACACCCGTTTCATCCGCTTTCTTTTGTTTGTCAACCCCTCCTTCACCCTTGTTGGTTTTTTTTTCCTATTTTTTGTGGTTAGAGTGTGCGTGCTTTGTTTGCTGTTCTTGTTTTTTTTTCCGTTGTTTCGTTGGTCCTTGTGCGTTAATTTGGTTGTGTTTGATTGCCACTGGCCCTGCCAGCCGAGTGAATGTCTGGCGACTGAGACTTCGGGTGGGTGGCTGACTGCTGCAGTCTAAGGGGTTTCCTCGATCAGGCCACACGCGCGTGGACATGGACCTCAGCCAAGAAGCCGCCGTCTATCGCCAGTTGCGCGCACTAAGTTGGATGAGGTTCCTTCTTCACTAGTGTGGACGTCAACTCAACCGAGAGACTTTGGGGCCGGAGCTGTGGTGTCTGTCCTTAGGCCATCTTAAGCGTTGGGCGCTTGGCTAGGTCCGTTCAACAGAGCCCGCCCTGCTCGTGGTCTTCTCCTCCAGACGCCCGGCTTACGGGCGCTTGGCTAGGTCCGTTCAACAGAGCCCGCCCTGCTCGTGGTCTTCTCCTCCAGACGCCCTGCCAAAGACCGCTCGCAGAACATTTCTCTCAAAACGGCCGAGAGCTTCCTCTTCGCGGCCACGTCTCTGCGCAGTTCTGGACATGCTCCGGCTACTCTCGTCCGACACAGACCCTCCCGAGGTGACTTCTCGCCTGTCAAACTCTTAACAGACCTCCCTCTGTCGAAGCAAAGCACTCTGAACTCCACTAGGAGCTCCCCAATCTAGCAGAGACACCCACCACTCCTCACCCGATGCCCGAGCTGCCGTCAGAGTGCCCAGTTGCCGCACAAAATCGCTGATTTCTCCCCGAAAACCGACCAGAACCCCCTTGAAGTGGATGAATTCATGGATGCTACACCTGAAGCCGTCATTTGCAAAAAACCGCATCCAAAAATTCGCATTTTTGAGGAAAATCGAAAAAATGCACAAATTCGCCCAAAAAATGCAGTAAAATGCGAAACCGCCTCAGTCGACTTTTTCCGCTGCGAGCGGGCGAATTTTTGAAAATCGATTTTTGGGCAATTTCGACCGGTTTTTGGGTGCAGAGTGGGTGGGGTGGAGTGAGTGGAGGACGACTGTGAAGTGTGCATCGAAAATTTGAAGGAAATCGACGCGGAAATGCGAAATCGGGGCGATGTCGGAGTCGTGGTGGCATGCCGTCGTGAGGGACTGTTCGGGATTTGGTGGTTTTTGGGATGAGGGCGACGGGGTTTGGGGGGGGAGATGGATGGTGTGGAGGGAGGTGGTTGAGGAGACGGGAAGGGAATCGGCGGGGAAATGAGAAAATGAGACGTCGTCGTCGGAGGTGGACTGGTGTCTAAATTTGTGCTCGTGGGCTGGCCCATGTGGGAGGAGTCTGTCCAGGGGGCTTGGTTAAGAAAGATCGCAGTGAATTGCATTTGTTCCCATTTCGGGCGTCTGGACGTGTCCACCACTGCCGGTCTCTCCTTGTGCGTCCATGTGGCACACGATGGAGGAGGCACTCGACGTGACGTTGTTTCTCTACTCAGTGCATGCCGCCGGTCAAGAACGTGGTCTCCGGCATTTCTGCGCTTGCCTGGAATGTCAGTCAAGGTCAAGGCACGGAACTCAGAGTCTCAAGAGTCGGAACTCAAACATGGCCAGTAGGCGCTTTGTGCGCCTTCGAGCCGGATTTTGTTTCGAAAGACAAGTGGGAACTCTGCTGTCCAGGAGGAGCTCATGCAGCTCACGTTGTCACAGGGACTGAGGTCCTCCTCAGAGATGTGGGACAAGGACGCTTACGAGTGACAAATGGATTCCTGCACGAGAGCGTGGCCGGCTTGGTCTTAAGACAAGCTCTCCTGCCACGTGTCACGGAACGCGGAACAATGTCAGGGCAACCCGCCAGTCGGTCTGATGTCTTGGAGATGTCATCCGTCTTCTGATGGAAGACAGGTCGACTCCCGGCCGAAGGCCGGTACCACTAGAAACCTCCTTAGACCAAAATGGCCCACGATGTCGTCACGACAGATCAACTCGATCAAGCAAAGGTGCCACGGGATGAATGCTCGCCAGACTGACGGCGTCGAGGTGGAATCTAGAGACCAAAGGGTTGTGGGCCAGTTCATGAGCTCGATGTGGACTGCGAGGTGTCTGAGGGCGTTGTCCTCCCGCTGGACATGATTTAGGACGACTTTCTATTCCAAGTCGTAGTCCATGGAGAATGGACACTTGTCATTCTTTGGCCCTGGCGATCAGGTCCGAAGCTAGTCCTCTCTTGACACGATCTCCAGCCGGTCTCCTTGATGCCGTCGGACCTCATAGTCCCTCTTAGTGCGACATGGGATGAGCGACAGCTAGAGGCGGCTTTCTTTGCGTGGTCGCATGGTCGCCACCCGGACGACGAGGAGTGTCTACCAATCTGTCTTCTGGACCAGAGCCTCTCTCGCCTTCTCTCTCCAGTTGGCACGATCTCAAGCCGGTCTGCTTGATGCCGTCGGACTACGAGGCACTTAGTGCGGCGCGACGTAGAATGAGAGACCAAGTGAGGCTGAGCACGATACAGGCCGGGTTTCTTTTCGTGGGCGCATGGCTTCTACCAGGCTCTCTTGTGGACCTGACCCTCTCTCCAGTTGGCACGATCTTCAGTCAGTCTTGGTGCCTTCCGACACGCCACTAGACTCCCAGTTGAGTTCAGATCACCACCAGGTCCTTGGACTAATCCCCTGAGCCTGAGGCCTTGGCGTTCACCAGGCCTGGCGGCGAAAGACTTGGGCCGCACCGCCTTCAGCCAGCCTGCCGCCAAGTGGCCTCGGGTCCTTGGAGTGGCACCCGAGCCTGAGGCCTTGGCCTTCACCAGGCCTGGCGACGAAAGACTTGGGCCGCAGCGCCTTTAGCCAGCCTGCCGCCAAGTGGCCTCTGGTCCTTGGAGTGGCGTCCGAGCCTGAGGCCTTGGCCTTCACCAGGCCTGGCGGCGAAAGACTTGGGCCGCAGCGCCTTTAGCCAGCCTGTCGCCAAGGGGCTTCGGGTCCTTGGAGTGGCATCAGCGCCTGAGGCCTTGGCCTTCACCAGGCCTGGCGGCGAAAGACTTGGGCCGCAGCGCCTTTAGCCAGCCTGCCGCCAAGTGGCCTCGGGTCCTTGGAGTGGCAACAACCCCTCGCTCCAGGTCCAAAGGACCCGCTCGTCGTGATATGATTTGACGTTCGTTTTGACACATTTTTCCCCCCACTTCTGCCTTGAATTGTGCGAAGGATGTGCCTGCTTGACGGTTTTTGAAGACCAACGATGATGCGGCTGATGACGACGACCGGCCCAATGCAGAGCACAGCAACGCCGCTCATTCCCAGTCGCATCTTCATCGTCGTCGTCGTCGTCGTCGTCCCGGCTCGTCGTCATCACGATCATCACCACGATCTGCTGTCGAAGTCGTGGCACGTACGCAGAGGCGCAAAATTCATATAGCATACGGCCGGTGGGCATGCGGGGTCGCGCGGGCTCCGTTTGTTTGTTTTTCTCCCTCGTTTTTTGTATTTTTTAATAAATTAATGCCGTGTGTATAAATAAGAGCAATAAAAACAAGAGCGCGCGCGTCCCGCTCACACACAATTCTGATGTGATGAAAACGAATTCCTTGCCCTTGCCGGGCGGGGTGGGGGGAGGTGGTACTAGAGAGACGAACACAAACGACGACGACGGCCCCTGATGATGACGATGACGGAGATCACTGACGGGCAACTGTGGCGCAAAGGACTCACACAGACGGGCAGCATGTCCGTGGAACGTTCGCGCGACAATAAATTGCTCTTGGCCAAAATGTGTGTGTTGTCTGGCTGCGCGCACGCTCCTTCCTAGCGTCCCACGTTCACGTTGTGTGCAGCGCGGTCGGCTACTCCTCCTTAGATTCTTTTTTGATTGTTTTTCTGGCTGCGGCTGCTCGGATGCTGAGCTGCTGGGCTGCTGGGCTGTGCGGCGTGCATTGCTGCGCTGGCGGACTCACGTGTGCATTGCAACTGATTTCTTGTGCTCGTCTCCGACCAAAGTCGGCGCATTTCATTTTCGGAGAGGATCGTCGTGTGGTGTGGTGGTCAATTGCTTCGCGAGGGATTCCGCGCGCGATGCCGATTAGACGGCCAAAACAAAACCCAAAGAACGACCAAAATGAGAATTGGTTCTTCAAAATTTTGGGAAGGAACATTTTTTTGCTCTGCGGACGGACGGTGCCCGTTGTGTCGCTTGTGTCGGCGGCAGATTCTGTTCGAAAAGGATCGGTATGTGTGACCATCACTAGCGGCGGCGAACACGGTTCCATTGTTTTTTGTTGTCTTTTGACTGCACACGCCTGTGGCCTGTAATCAGGGTTGATGTACTGCTGGCCGGGGCCGGGGCTGCTCCCTGAGGATGCGGGGAGTGAGACTGACGATTGGTATCTTATCCTGTTGGGCTTACAGTTACACATTCGGAATAAATTGTGGCGGGGTTTTTGTGTGCCGCGCCTCGGTGGGATGAAAGTGAATTAGGATTTGGGTTGCGGCACGAATTGGGTCCACCGCTGTGCTGTGCTGTGCGGCTTCTTGGAAGCGAAACGGCGAACGGCGGTGGGGATCGGCTGTCAATGGGGATTTTCGGATCACTCGATGCGATCGTGATGTATTGGCGTGTGTGCGGATTGATTGCGACGGGGACGCGGCTTTGGTTGGCGAAGTTTGTTCTGAACTTCAGTCGAAGGTCACAGGGGTGCAATTGGTTGAGTTCGCATTTCGCCGTGGTTTCGGCAGAGCTCTCGACTGAGGCCTCGCTACAGGCTGAGTGCACATTTCGGCGCGGTCTCGACCTAGCTCACGGTGAGTCCACATTGCGCCGCGGTCTCGGCCAAGCTCCCGCTCAACGCGTGGCTACAGGCTGAGTCCACATTGCGCCGTTGTCTCGGCCAAGCTCTCGCTCAACGCGTCGCCACAGGCTGAGGGCACATTGCGCCGTGGTCTCGGCCAAACTCCCGCTCAACGCGTGGCCACAGGCTGAGTCCACATTGCGCCGTGGTCTCGGCCAGGCTCACGCTCAACGCGTGGCCACAGGCTGAGTCCACATTTCGCCGTGGTCTCGGCCAAGCTCCCGCTCAACGCGTGGCTACAGGCTGAGTCCACATTGCGCCGTTGTCTCGGCCAAGCTCTCGCTCAACGCGTCGCCACAGGCTGAGGGCACATTGCGCCGTGGTCTCGGCCAAACTCCCGCTCAACGCGTGGCTACAGGCTGAGGCCACATTGCGCCGTGGTCTCGGTCAAGCTCCCGCTCAACGCGTGGCTACAGGCTGAGTCCACATTGCGCCGTGGTCTCGACCAAACTCCCGCTCAACGCGTGGCCACAGGCTGAGTCCACATTTCGCCGTGGTCTCGGCCAAACTCACGCCCAACGCGTGGCTACAGGTCGAGTCCACATTGCGCCGTGCTCTCGGCTAGGCTCCCGCCCAACGCGTGGCTACAGGCTGAGTCCACATTGCGCCGTGGTCTCGGCGAGGCTCCCGCTCAACGCGTGGCTACAGGCTGAGTCCACATTGCGCCGTGGTCTCGACCAAGCTCCCGCTCAACGCGTGGCTACAGGCTGAGTCCACATTGCGCCGTGGTCTCGGCGAGGCTCCCGCTCAACGCGTGGCTACAGGCTGAGTCCACATTGCGCCGTGGTCTCGACCAAACTCCCGCTCAACGCGTGGCTACAGGCTGAGTCCACATTGCGCCGTGGTCTCGGCGAGGCTCCCGCTCAACGCGTGGCTACAGGCTGAGTCCACATTGCGCCGTGGTCTCGGCCAGGCTCTCGCTCAACGCGTGGCTACAAGCTGAGTCCACATTGCGCCGTGATCTCGACCAAACTCCCGCTCAACGCGTGGCTACAGGCTGAGTCCACACTGCGCCGTGGTCTCGGCCAAACTCACGCCCAACGCGTGGCTACAGGCTGAGTCCACATTGCGCCGTGGTCTCGGCGAGGCTCCCGCTCAACGCGTGGCTACAGGCTGAGTCCACATTGCGCCGTGGTCTCGACCAAGCTCCCGCTCAACGCGTGGCTACAGGCTGAGTCCACATTGCGCCGTGGTCTCGGCGAGGCTCCCGCTCAACGCGTGGCTACAGGCTGAGTCCACATTGCGCCGTGGTCTCGGCCAGGCTCTCGCTCAACGCGTGGCTACAAGCTGAGTCCACATTGCGCCGTGATCTCGACCAAACTCCCGCTCAACGCGTGGCTACAGGCTGAGTCCACATTGCGCCAGGCTCACGGTAAAAGCCTGTGTCCCCCCAAAGAAGACCTTGGCCGCCTAAGGAAGCGTCGCAGGCCAGTCACGCAGGGAGGCCGCCGAGCAAGCCTCTAATCGACGCAGCGTGTGAATCGCGCAACCACTTGACGTGCCATTCGAATGATTTCCCTTGACAGTTCGCAACACTGGCTCACCCCCTCCCCCTTGTCGCCGCCGTTGGGCTTGCCGGCGGCTCTGCGAACTGAGCTCTGTGTGAACACCATTGACATGAAAGGCGTTCACGTGCATTTTCGTTTTCAATAAATGCACATTACCTCGTCTTTTGTCAACGCAATCATTGTGTCCGCATTTAATTAGAGGGCAGCTCTCTCTCTCTCACACACACACGCACACGCGCACACACACACATCTCCCCGAACGAAGTGAGGCCCTTAAACAGCAGCAGCAAAAAAATGAGAAACAATCACTGAACGATTGGAGTCCAATAATAGGTTCTGATTGCATTTGCGTGCTGCATCCAAACGCGCAGTGGCCAGTGGAAATTGGTCACAGTATACCCACACACTCTCGCGCACGCACACAGAGTCGCAGTCAGAGCCGGAGAGCGCTCCAGCTACGCGGACGTTGGCGGCAGTAATTTCTCTGCGGTTTTAAAGACCGAAGCCAACGTCGAGCGGAGCGGGCACAGACGGCGGCCGCTGGTTATGGCAATTAATATAATTAACCGAATGGGTTGAGCGCTCAAATATCGCCGCGAACACACACTCACGCAGGGAGGGGGGTTTTCGATGCAAAGCAGGGCAATTACTCCGAACAATAGGCTGGCCTGTGCTTTTTATTTCTTTCGTTGGGTTTTTTCGTTTTGTTTTTTTTTTTGAATTACCGCCGAGATAATGGACAGCGGGGAA
Organism: Eristalis arbustorum; assembly: GCA_916610145.1. Taxonomy (NCBI): domain Eukaryota; kingdom Metazoa; phylum Arthropoda; class Insecta; order Diptera; family Syrphidae; genus Eristalis; species Eristalis arbustorum. Next base: position 3,452,379 of record OU744321.1, on the reverse strand, counting down.
ATCACGAAACATGCAAGCGAGCCGACGACGGGCGCGAGGGTGAACCATGGATCGGGAGAGCCGATGATCCTGCTGGCGATGGAGCTAGATGGGAGCACAGGGAGATCGGCGGACGTCCGGACAGCTTCCACAAGCGTCCATCGCCGGAAACCGCGTGCAAATCAAGCGAACCGTTTAGGAGTTGTGGCCGATTTTCGAACATACAGTAGAGTCTCGGTGAAATGAACCCAGGATTGTTGGATGCATGGAACATTTGGTTAAATGCTGAATGATCAGGCGGCGTGCTCTCGCTGAAATACGATCGCGTTTGGATCCAAGAGAGAAGCCGTAGCCACTGTTCCGAGGAATGCCAATGCTCTGGCAGTCAAACTTCACTGGAACTCATTTGGAGTTCCAGGAGACCAGGGAATCGCTGGAAATGAGATCGCTGATGGAACTGGAACCAGACAGGGATCTGAGGAAACTTTCTCAGGACCTGAACCTGTGCACGGACTACCTGCGTCCGTGGTTAGGACCTCCATAGATGGTTGGACCTCCCAAGAGCGCAACTGAGGACGGCATGACTCTCCAGGACGTCGGTAGGAAATCCGCGGATTTTCTGTTGTCCCTTGACAGGAACGAGCTCGGTTTAAGCGACGCCACGGCAGAGCCCCACGTCCTTGCTTGGATCAGGTGGCTAGTCTTCGGATCCTGCAGGCCCTTCATCACGGAAGCGGCTGCTGGTCTTCAGAAGGGAGTCTTGCAAGACAAGCTTGATTTGTAACGGCCGCCTTGTGTGCAACATTTGGGTCTCCCGTCGAAAAGATTGCTTGAGGAAAGGAGCCTGTAAATAGTAACTCCGCACACTGCTCAGACCGATGCTTGCATCTCTCTAATTGTGCACGACGGTGTTTGCCCCGAATCTCTGTCCTATCTCAGTCCTCCGAGGGAACAAAAAAACCTAGCTTCTCGGGGCTAAACCTGGTTTGTAAGGCGTTTCACATTCACTCTCGCCATTGTAACCGCTGAGCAGTGGCCCATGGCGTTGTGCGTCGACCCCAGCACACGGTCCGATCCGTGAGGTACTTCGCACGGCCCCACCTCTCGCCTGCTGTCAGGCGCAGAGCTGGGATCAGACTCAGACTCACCATCGACAGCGTGCTCATCTGGAAAGGAAACCCGGACGAGATCACCTGGAAAGGCGACGCGTGCATTGATGATCTGGAGAAGCAGGCAAGTCCAAGAGAAGCTGGAAGCCTAGGTGGCCAACTACCGCCAAAGGAGAAGGTGCTCTTGGAGCTGGCACTGGGAGTCTGTCAGTAGCTAGAGGAGGAGGTGCCCTTGGAGCTGGCACTGGGAGTCTGTCAGTAGCTAGAGGAGGAGGTGCTCTTGGAGCTGGCACTGGGAGACTATCAGTGGCGAGTTGATGAGCTGCGGCACTCCAGGCCCCTGCCGGAAGCTGAAGCGATCAGGGAGCGATTCAAGGAGCTGACCATTAAGCTCAGCACCAAGCAAAGGACTGGAGGGTGTCCAAAGCCCTGGACTGAGCAGAGCAACACGGTGAATGATGGGAAGAGAGTGTCTGAACATGCACTGGCTTCGTTCAAGCGGAAGTCCAAGCCACAGACTGAGGCGCTGTTGAGCTGCTATGCTGGCTCTTGTCCCCTCTGTCATCAAGACTGTTTGGGAATGCCTACAAGTCGTGCCTCTGTCCTGGCTCTCGCCCCCTCACGCTCATTGAGCGTGTGTGGGAATGCCTACGCCCACGGGAAGAAAGAGATTGACAGAGAGTAACAGACCATCGGAACCATTCACAGATCCCCGAACCATCCTGCGTCGCAGGAGATCATGTCCTCAGTGAAGAGTTCAGGCAGTTCGACAAAAAGCCGCGGACAAGCGCCTGGGACCATGCGCATGGCATGAAGGTGGTCAAGAGACGACATGGCTTGAGGCGTGCATCGGAATGAGCAAGAACGGCAGGACCCTCTGGACACAGGGAGCACTCGAAGAAGGGGCATCAGAAGAAGGTCTCTGAAGAGGCTGCGGGGAATCTAATGGAGTTCCAGAACATGTACGGGCATTTTGTGACGCATTAGCTGAGGACAATCCAAGTCACTGCAAACCAGCTCCTCTCAGCTGAGGAGGGTCCTCCACCATTGCACAGCGGGGGCCTATAAGCCTCAACTCTGAATAGCGAGAGCGTGTGTGAGGAGCTCTTAAAAAAGGGGCGACCAATAGATCTAGGAGGTGGCTGTGCTGACACAGGAGCTGGTGGTCATGAGCTGGCCATGAGCTATGCATAAGCTGGGCATGAGCTGGGCATCCTCTGGTCATGCGCTCGTCCATTGCTTCGCTCCGAGTGCCTGAAAGTCGGTCCTAGAGGTAGAAGCAATGCGCTCGTCCATTGCTCCGCTCCGAGTGCCTGGGAGTCGGTCCTAGAGGTCGCTCCGAGTGCCTGGGAGTCGGTCCCAGAGGTCGGAGCAATGCACTCGTCCATTGCTCCGCTCCGAGTGCCTGGGAGTCGGTCCTAGAGGTCGCTCTGAGTGCCTGGGAGTCGGTCCTACCTCCAGCCCAGTGACAAGGCGATGGACAAGCCACCAACAACCAGCGCTGCACTGGAGTGGCCACCGCACGCAAAGACTAGCACCATAGGACCCACCAGGCGACTTCTCTAAGCTCAGACTGTTGCGACGCCTCTCCACTTGACCCATCTTCCGCGTCCCCAGCGGAAATCACTCTCCCTCCACGACCCCCCGAAGAAGCACAAACTTGTATCTCATCTCCTCGTCCAGGTGTCCATATCAGCAACACATCTCGCAATCACGGGCGCGCGCCTTGCAAAACGCCAATGCGGCCACGCCAGCCGGCCGAGACGAGATTCGAGTAATCAAGAGGGAAACCTGAAGAGGCCGAATGAAAAATGTTGCGCCACGGGCTGCAAGATGCCAGAAATTACAATATAACACGCTTTAATTGTATTCGTCCCCGTGCGTCACTGACTCGCTCTCTCGCCCTGTCGCCCCGGTTCCGAGGACGGGCATCACGATGAACACCGTCCGTCCGTCGCGTCGCGTCGTGTCGGCCGTGTCGACCGGTCTGTGGAGCGTACTGACTTTTTAAGTGCCGGCCGGCAAAAGTGACGCACACAGCCAACCAGTCAGCCATCCAGCCAGCAAGCAAGAGCACACAATTCAGTTCGGTTCGGTTCAGCTTTTGGGCTTGGTTCAGAGCGACTGAAAAATTGTCGCAGTCCATTGTGGTCCGTCGTGGTCGTCCCGCATTTGTTTGCACGCTGCAAATTATATAATGGATTGATTTATGCATTTTTTCCTCGCGATGAACTCGCACTCCTTCGTCCTTCATCTCAGTCGATCGCTGCGCTAGCATCCGCCCGCGCCATGCCCGCCGTGGCCGTGCCATGCGATTTATGATGTGTGCGCTCGCCTGTCCGGGGACCGCGTGAACCGGTCCAATGGTCCAACGGTCGCCAGTCGCCAGCCGCCAGTCGCCATCGCACACCGGCGACGCGTTCTCACTTTTAAAAATCGATCATAATTGAGGCAATAAATTCATTTTCTGTTACGTTCGTTGATTCGGTTTTTTTTTCGGTTTTTTTTCGGTTTTTTTTGACAGCTTAAATGACGCGATATTTTATCGTGGTTATAATTGCTTCGCTTCGCATGGAGGATTCCTATCCTTCAATTATAGACATTTGTGGGTCTGCTTGCGACGGTCGTCGGTGGTGTGGTGTCGATTTGGGTCAAACTTCGATCTCCTGGTGGTGGGCTTTGTTCCTCTGCTGCCCACGCTCAAGCTCTACGTCTGAGTGAAGCTTGCCTGCCACATGCCAGCCAAAAGGACGTCAGTCCTTGACTTTTCCTGGATCTCCAGTGACACTTGTGGCGGCCCGTGGCGTTGTGGTATGCGCGTCGACCCCAACCTAGCCGCCGTAGGTTCGATTTCCGGTCTGTACGTCTCACGGCCCCACCTCCTTCGAGTCACCGACAATGCTGTCCCGTCTAGAAAAAGCTTCTCAAACTTGGCCGTTCGGAGTCGGCATAAAACCGTATTTCCCTTCCACTCGTGAGAGCACGCACAACACGAGTGGTTGCTGAGAAGCTAGGCCCTGGTCCTCTACAGACTGTAGCGCCATGCATACCACCATGCTCTCACCAATTTTTTTTCAAGGGTCCACTGGTCCTTCGATCGTTCTCTTCGCCAAAGGGGCACATTCTTGTTTGTCAACGTCGGTGCTTTGAGTGGATGGTGGTCAATCGCTGATGTCGGGGCGGAACGTCGTCTAATTGACGCATGGTCTTGGCCTACGGACATGGTCGTCGTCCTCCTGAGAAGCTAGACCCTGGTCCTCTACAGACTGTAGCGCCGCCCACATTTTCTTATTCGTGAGACTTACCCACAACGTGGTGTCGCACTCGACGTTACAGCTCTCTTCACTCAACGATCGCAGGCCCTTCTGGACGAGGTGTCATCTCGCTCTCCAATCGGAGCACCATCGAACACTGGAGCACTTGCCTATCCAGTCGGCGGGTTCCTCAACCAACTGCCTCCTATTGCCCAAGTTAGTTGCAATCCTTCTCCACATGGGGGCGCCACATTCAACGCGAGCGTTCTCTGTTGCGTCTGACGGATTCGAAGACTCACTTCGGTCGAGCGACCATATTCTCATCATTTTTTCTCCAAGGGTCCAGTGGTCCTTCCATCGGTCAAGCGACCATGCTCTCATAAATTTTTTCTTCAAGGATCAACTGGTCCCTCGATCGTTCTCTTCGCCAAAGGGGCACATTCTTGTTTGTCAACGTCGGTGCTTTGAGTGGATGGTGGTCAATCGCTGATGTCGGGGCGCAACGTCGTCTAATTGGCGCATGGTCTTGGCCTACGGACATGGTCGTCGTCCTCAGCTGTGAGTTCTCGTCCAAGAATCCCACGCCCTCGACGGTCCACGTAGACGGTCCCTGAGTCCCTGATCAACACGTCCGCGGACTCCTTGGCTACGGACCGACTTCAAGTCTGTGGGACACCCGGCTGAGGCCTGAGCGGGCCCACCTGAGGTCTGTTGGTTGAGATCGACTGTATTTTCGCCAATTTCCAGATCAACTCGTCCACGGACTCCTTGGCTACGGACCGACTTCAAGTCTGTGGGACACCCGGCTGAGGCCTGAGCGGGCCCACCTGAGGTCTGTTGGTTGAGATCGACTGTATTTTCGCCAATTTCCCGATCAACTCGTCCGCGGACTCCTTGGCCACGGACTGAGCTCAAGTCTGTGGGACACCCGGCGGAGGTCTGAGCTAAGGCCCACCTGAGGCCTGCTGGTTGAGGTCGACTGTATTTTTCGTCAAAAGCTTGTGTATAGCGTGCACTCTAAGATCCCCAGATGCTTGGCTACGGCGCGAGTCCAATTCTGTGGCACAAGTCAACGCCCGCGTCTTCGATGGCCCTCCCAACTCAGTTCCGTTGGTTGTGGACCAGCGTATTTTGTGTTTAGCGTGCACTTCAAGCTCAACAGCGAATGCAATTGCCGCTCCTTCAAAAGAGAGCCGATGACTGCAAGAAAGAGTGTAGGACCCAGACGGGAGCCTTGGGGTACCCCTTCAATTTTTACCTCCCGGGCTGTTGATGAAACGTTCCTGATGGGATTTCATGGGGTTCCCCGGGCCTACAGTGGGGCTGGTCCAAGCATCCCTCCCAAGATGGCAGTTACACATCCTCCCCTTGCTTGATTGTCTTGTTTTCCTTTTTCCTTTTGTTGTTTGTAGTTGCAACTAGATTTGGTTTTCGTTTGTTTTTCTTTTTTTGGTTTGCTTCTCCTTGTGTAGCTTGAAAAGTAACAAACCAACCAATTCCAGACTAATTCCGTGCGACGCGCAAAAAACAAAAAACAAAAAACAAACAGAAACACACTCAAATCACCATCGTGTGTCGCTCGCAGCTCGATGCCGAGCCGAGTTCGCTTGTGTTTCCGTTGCGTCGACAATCCTTGAAAGCAGCACACCCATCAGCAGGCAGCAGTGGGCGGTGGTGGTGGTGGTGGTTGTCAACTGCTGGCAACATGTTGCAAAGGATACCAGTCAAATGAACACACCCAGGCGCACACAACGAAGTGATTGAAATAAAGACAAGTCATTCAAAGGAAGACGAAAGAAAAGCACAGAAATTTACTCAAACGAAGCGAAGGGCACTCACTGGCCAGACGGAAATCGGAAATATGCCACCACCCTCGCAGCAATCGGATGCAACGCATAGCGAGCCAACACCGAGAAAGCGTCGACGCAAACGTGATGATCCGCAATCGTGTTTCACCAATCCGGAGGTGAGGAGGTTTTTCGTTTGTTTTTTTTTTTGTTTGATTTCCCAGTTCTTTTGGTTTGTTTTTTGGGAGGTTTTTTTTTTTTGTTTGACACAGTTTCTTGAGAATCTAGCCCAAGATCGCAGCTTGAGCAGTCAGACGAGCAGGCTGTGCACAATGAAGACCGATCCCTGACTCGACACCCTCGGCAGTCGAGCTGAGCGGTTGATCGTCGACTGATCTTGATCTGCACTCGATCGAGCCAAGGCAGTCGATTCCTGCACTCGAACGACGGCTAAACCTCCACTCGTTCCTAGACTGATCTTGATCTGCATTCGGTCCTCTACTAGGTCTTGTCCAAGCCTTGTCAGTCGTTTCCAGCAACCGATCTGCACTCGACCCTCTACTGATCCTCCGCTCGATCGTCGACTGTTCTTGAACTGCACTCGATCTTCGACTGATCCTCAGCTCGATCGTCGGCTAATCTTGATCTGCCCTCGATCCTCGACTGATCCTCCGCTCGATCGTCGGCTGATCTTGACCTGAGCCTTGTCAGTCGATTCCTGCGCTCGATCGTCGGCTAATCTTGATCTGCCCTCGATCCTCGACTGATCCTCCGCCCGATCGTCGGCTAATCTTGAACTGCACTCGATCCTCGACTGATCCTCCGCTCGATCGTCGGCTGATCTTGATCTGCACTCGATCCTCGACTGATCCTCCGCTCGATCGTCGGCTGATCTTGATCTGCACTCGATCCTTGACTGATCCTCAGCTCGATCATCGACTGTTCTTGATCTGCACTCGATCCTCGACTGATCCTCAGCTCGATCATCGACTGTTCTTGATCTGCACTCGATCCTCGACTGATCCTCCGCTCGATCGTCGGCTGATCTTGATCTGCACTCGACCCTCTACTGATCCTCCGCTCGATCGTCGACTGTTCTTGAACTGCACTCGATCTTCGACTGATCCTCAGCTCGATCATCGACTGTTCTTGATCTGCCCTCGATCATCGACTGTTCTTGATCTGCACTCGATCCTCGACTGATCCTCCGCTCGATCGTCGGCTAATCTTGACCTGAATCGTTTCCTCGGCTAGCTCCGTGACAGATGGAGGCTTCACAGGCTCACAACGCATGACAGAGGCTCTTCTGGTCTCTTTCCGCCAGTCACGTGCGTCGTCTGCCAAGCCTAGCTGACGATAGCGAGCTCCTTCCAGGACTTGCTGCCGACACAGAGACTCCCGCCCCTGATCTCCTGATTTCGCCCCGTTTGACAGGCCATCACCACACAAACTAACGTGTCCACACTCACGCCCTAAAAACACCCCCTACAGCCGGCCGGAGTCTTCCATCGGGCCGCGGGACACACCAGAACACCAAGCACGTCAGAATCACTGAGATACCACACGACACTGTCCTCCTCCTTGCCACCCACTCATCCATTAGCGGCCGTCCTCCAGCCGTCCACTGACTTGTGTTTCGGCTCTGCCAAGACTGCACAACTTGCGTGTCTTAACCTTCGCACGGGCACACACGCGCGCCGCTCTGCGCTCGTAAATATCCCTCGGATACGTGCCACATATGCCTCGGCGGTCTGCCGCCACTTGCAATGTCTTCTTTCTCCCAGTCTCACTCTGGGAACAAAACACACAAACAACCTGGGCAGAGAGCGAAGGCGAGGTGTACACCTCGGCTCGGTCTCGCGTCCGCCACCCCCGTGCGGCTGGGCGATATTAATTTGTATGTACAAAGAATCGACAACGGATTAGAGTGCTTGAAATATTTATGGGCGCGTCCGTGTGGCGGACGGATTCCCATTTGTGGCCCCGTTATAAGTCGATACATTAATTAGAATTATTTTTTAATTTAATTTATTAAGCGTTACGTGCGCGCGAAGAGCTCGCCGTGTCGGTTACGACACGGCTGGCATGTTAGGGGCGGCTTGTGCGGCTACTTGTCTGCTTGGTCTTCCAAGTTCCTTCGGGTACCTTTGGCTGCTTGTTGGTTTTCTGCGTTTTCTTTGGTTTTTTCTTTTCGCCTCGTTTTCAGTTATATAAACATAATTAAATCGAATTGGACATATGTTGCCTTCCGCCCGATCGCCACCACCGCCCGGTCGACTTTGAGGCTTGGGGGTGTTCGCACAGCGGCCGTTCTCGATTCTTGTCTGTTTAATTGGATTAAATAAATCATAAGCGCGCTGGGGGTGGCGGTGCTGTGCCACCCCTTTCCTTCTGGCATTTGTGGGCGCGCACCTCGTAATCATCGACGAGGGAGGGGTGATAAGTCGGACGTGCCAGTGTTTTGGCGGTTCGTGGACGGCGGTTCAGGTGGACGTTCGTTGGGCGCCACTTTGGGATCGAGGGCGGCCCGTGGTCCGACGTCCCTCTAGCTTGCATTGGACGTTTGTCAAGGTGTCCAGGTCGAGGTCCTGAGTGAGGAAGCCTCCTCTGTTGGCGGGGTCTACGGTTCCGGTGGCGTTCGTTGGGCGCCACTTGGAATTTGACAGCGTTCTGTGCTCAGATATCCCTCGAGTTCGGATGGGAAGTACGTGAGGGTGCTCAGGTCGTGGTCCTCGACGAAGATGGTCCTTGAATTGACTCGATCTCCAGTTCGTTCCCTTGGCTTGGGTCGACTTTCGTTGGGCGCCACTTGGAACCTGCGGGCTTCTTGCCCCAAATTGTCCCCGTAACTTGATCAAGGGGTTCATCACGATATCGGCCTCTACCAACGAGGACCTCCAGTTGGCTCGATCTCCAGCTCCCTTGGCTTGAGTCGACTTCCGTCAAGCGCCACTTTGATCTTGTGCGAGCCCAACATCGGATTGTCGGCCTGTCAAGGCCTCCATCTGTTGCCATCGCTTGTTGTTGTCTTTCGCTGGACTCCACTTCGCTCTTGTAGGCTTCCCGGGCCAGACTGTCCCTCTAGCTCTGAGTGGAAGTTCTTCAAGGTCTCCAGCTTTTCTACAAGGTCCAACGAAGCCCGTTCAGTTAGCTCGAACTCCAGTTCGTTGCGTTGGCTTAAGTCGACTTCCGTCGGGAGGCACTTTGAACATGCGGGAGTCCCACATCGGACTGTCGGCCTATCTCTTGCACAGAATCTTGGGCTTAACCAGGTTGCCTCTCCAGTTGGTTCGACCAGCAGTTCCGTCGCTTGAGGTGGGCGGCACTTCGATCTTGCATGCTTCCCGCCTCAGGCTGTCCCTCTAGCTCTGATTGGATGTCTTTAAGGTCTCCAGCTCTTCTACAAGATGTGGTTCACAGCAAAGAAGCCCCTTCAGTTGGCTAGATCTCCAGTTCGTTGCGTTGACTTGGGACGATCGTCGCTGGGCGCCTCTTGGGTCAATTCCCAGACCTCCAGTTGGCTCGGTCTCCAGTTCGTTGCCTTGGCTTGGGTCGACTTTCGTCGGGCGCCACTTGGAACTTGGGGGCTTCCAGTCCTAGACTGTCCCTGTAACTCGAAAGTGTGCAAAGGCTCGTCACGATATCGGCCTCTATCACCAAGGACCTCCAGTTGGCTCGGTCTCCAGGTCGTCGGCATGGCTTGGGTCGACTTTCGTCGGGCGCCACTTGAAACCTGCGGGCTTCCCGCGCTTAACCGGATTGAAAGCTCGTCAATGTCCGTCCAGTTCTCCTTCAGAATCGTCGGTCCTCAGCTAAGAAGCCTCTGCTGCTGTTCGTCCTTCACTCATTCGCTTCATTTTTGGTTCCTCATTCGGTTGAACTTCAACAAAAGCCCCTTCCTCTCGTGACATGCATTTCTTCACTAATTTTTCGAACACTTCCCCTTTCAGGAATACGAATCGGATGACTGCTCCCCAATGTCCTGTTCTGATGTCGAAAGTTTTCAGGGTAAGATCGTATACAATCCAGACGGCAGCGCATACATAATCGATTCCGAAAATGAATCTATATCGAATATATCGGAGAACTGCATGAGCGGTGAGTTTCTTTAATTTTTTCGTTCGCGACCCTTTGCACCGCTCCTTCAATCCTAAACATCATTTGTTTCCGTTCAAGTTGGGACAACATCAGCGACGAACAACCCGAAAATTCACTCATTTCGTGTGGTGACTGCTCGCGATGCCAGCGTCAATATATCCGAACCAAATAAAATTCAAAAGCCAATATTAATGTGTTTCATATGCAAGCTCAGCTTTGGCAATACAAAATCGTTTAGTCTGCACGCAAACAGTGAGCACACATTGAACCTGCACGAGTCCGAGAAGTTACTACTGAATCGAGAATATTCGAGTGCCATTATACAACGTAATGTTGATGAGAAGCCGCAGATATCATTTTTGGAGCCATTGGATATACAAAAGCAACAGCAGCAGCATCAATTGATGAAGCAGACGACAGCCACGCAGCAACAGCAGCAGCAGCATACAGCACCATCGTCGTCATCGTCGGCAAATAGCAATAATATCGGTTGCTGTGCGACCACGTCGGCAGCAGCAGCGGCGGCAGCAACGTCACTGACATCATCATCATCATCATCCTCGTCACCATCATCGTCACTAGCACTATCGGCGTCATCGTTGTCGGCTGTCGCTGGTGCACCATCAACGGCAGCATCGTTGTCCTCCTCGTCATCGTCCTCGTCATCATCGTCGTCGACGTCGTCGTCGTCGTCGTCGTCAGCATCATCGGGTTCCTCAGCACCGTCGGGAGCGGCAGCATCGGCAGCAGCAGCAGCAGCGGCGGCAGCTGCAAATGCGGCACTAGTGGCTGCCATAGCAGCTAGCTGTGCTAACAACAGCAACAGTAACAATAACCTAGTGAATACGGTATCAATGTCGATGAACACGCCGCACATGGATAGCGATCTAATAATGGCCAGCATCGGCGGCGGCAGCGTCAGCGGCTCAGCCACAGCAACGACCGCTGGCGGTGGCATTTTGAGTGGCATCTGCAATCCGGGCTACGGCAGCGCATCGGTGTCCATTAGCAACAATCCCGGCAGCAATTGTAGTCAAATTAACCACCAGCAGAGATCATCGCCGGCCGACACCTATGATAATCTGAACACCCTAGATCTAAGCGCGGCGACCGCAGCAGCACAAGCAGCCGCTGCGGCGGCGGCGGCAGCGGCAGCGGCCTCGTCATCGCTCGACGGTGGCCGGCGCACCCCATCGCCGTCGTCGCCCACGTCGACCACCTCGTCATCGCCGTCATCGTCGTCGTCCTCCTCGTCGGTATCGTCGTCATCTGCCCAACACTCAGCGACGACAATTATCGCGTCTGGCCACTCGTCAGCAGCGACCGGGCCCAAGCACTCGGTGCACTCCCTCACCACCTCGGATCCCAGTGCGGCGGCAGCCGCCACCACGGCCGCCTCGTCCTCGGCGAAGTCGACCCTCAGCAATAGCCTGAGCACCGGCGCCAGCAATAAGAGCAGCACGTCCGCACTGTCGCCCCCGACGCCCACCACCGTGGCGGACTTCCTGCAGCAGCAGTTCCAACAGATGCAGAATCAGATCCGCATCACGTCGCCCGTCGCTGCCGTCGTCAACACGTCCGACAGTGGCGTCCTCTCGTCGGCGGTGGCATCGAGCGCGGCACCCTCGCTCAGCTCGCTGACCGCCTCCCTGGCGGCGGCCGCCGCTGCCGTCGGTGGCGCTGCCAATCCGGGCGCTGATCTCTCCGGCAACAGCAACAGTGTCAAGCTGATCAATGAGTTCCTGCAACATCAGCTGCAGCAGCAGCAGCAGCATCAGCAACAGCAGCAGCAACACTCCTCGGGGTATGGCACGTGTCCCGAGCATCCGGACATCAAAGGCATCGACTGCAAGACATGCGAACTGATCGAGATCAATATGAAGTCGCCAATGACACCGACCCGCTCGCCCAACAGCATCGGTCTCTTCCCCTCGAACTCGACCATGTCGCCGACGGCTGCGGCAGCGCCCAGCTTCACGATCGGCGCCTGTCCGGAGCACATAAACGGACGGCCATTGGGTGTGGATTGTTCTAGGTAAGTTTGCGGAGAGCCGTGTCAGTGGGTGGAATGGTGATTGGGTTCAGGTCTGTGGCGGTACATGACTCACGTTCCACATTTTGTGGAATCTGCCCACTCAGTCCTCGTCTGTGACTGAAGGCAGGTGGGAGTTTGAGACCAGAAATGTGCCCTCGTCCTGTGGCGACTCACGAGGAATTTGCCCTCGTTTAGGGCGTCAGAGTTTTCCACTTAGGTTCCACATTTTGTGGGACTTCTTCACTCAGTCGTCGCCAGTGACTGAAGGCACGCTGGAGTTTTACCCCAGAAATGTGCCCTCGTCCTGTGGCGACTCACGAGGAGTTTGCCCTCGTTTAGGGCGTCAGAGTTTTCCACTTAGGTTCCACATTTTGTGGGACTTTTTCACTCAGTCCTCGCCTGGGACTGAATGCATGCGGGATGTTGACAACAGAAATGTGCCCTCGTCCTGTGGCCATTCGCGAGGATCTTGCACTCGTCCAGTGCCATCACAGTCTTCCACTCACGTTCCACATTGTGTGGGCTGTCTCCACTCCCCCATAACTGTCGTCCTGGCACGTCCGCCTCGAGGCCATCATCGTCCGGGGCAACCAACGACACGTTCACATCACAGACAGCCACAGTCACAGCCACAGTCACAGACAATGAGTCCAATGAAGCGACGTATGATCCTCTATCAATGTTGATTAAAATTAATCAAAGTCACTTCTGGGCCGTCTGTGTGGCTGTGCCAGTGCCGTCCGTCCCCATTCACCCCACACGCCAGCTCATGTGATCATTAAGAGGCACCCTTAATAAATACGCTCTTGTTTGTTTGTTTTCTTTCCCTTTCCCCACCAGATGCGAAATGATACTGAACTCAGCGCGGCTGAATAGCGGCGTGCAGATGTCAACGCGCAACTCGTGCAAAACCTTAAAATGCCCACAATGCAACTGGCACTACAAGTATCAGGAAACATTAGAAATTCATATGAGAGAGAAGCATCCGGACGGGGAGAGCGCCTGCGGCTATTGTCTGGCTGGTAAGTACTGCACACATACACGTCCCAATTGACTCTGACGAGCGGGCGAGAGCGAGCGGATGGAAACCAAACAGTGCGCACAAAAGTCCGCTTCGATTGAATTAAATTGGCAAGATTCTCGCTTCAATTTAAATTAATGTTGATTATTGAATTAATTTGAGGACCATCACTGGACCGCGAAAAAAAGGATGACCATCCGCGCGAGAGAGACAGAGACGAGAGGGATGGTGCAGCTCGTGTAATTACGAGATAATTCATCGTCGCCGCGTCTAGCTGGCACACGCATGCACGGTCCCTCACTCGATCGCGGACGCGATCCACAGTCAGTCTGTGCCCGGTTTCTGTTGGCTCCTCGCCGACATCCTCTCGACCGGCGGTTGTGCACTCACTCATCCCCATTTTGTGTGTTCCTTCCTTTGTTTCCACAGGACAACAACATCCACGATTGGCGCGCGGCGAGTCGTACACCTGCGGCTACAAGCCGTACCGCTGCGAGATATGCAACTACTCGACCACCACCAAGGGCAACCTCTCGATCCACATGCAGAGCGACAAGCATCTGAACAACATGCAAGAGCTGAACAGCTCCCAGAACATGGCCAGCTCGGCGGCGGAGATCCGGGAATCGCCAAAAATCATTATGCCAAATATGCAGCAGCAGGCGTCGAAGCCGAAGCCGAGCTTTCGCTGTGACGTGTGCTCCTATGAGACGAGTGTGGCGCGCAACTTGCGCATCCACATGACCAGCGAGAAGCACACGCACAACATGGCGGTGCTGCAGAACAACATCAAGCACATTCAGGCGTTCAGTTTCCTGCAGTCGCAGAATCTGGGCCAGCTGACCGCCGCGCAGAGTGCGGCCGTGGCCGCGTCCAACTTGCCGAGCATGTCGAACTTGCAGAATTTCCTACCGGAGGCGGCACTGGCCGACATCGCGTACAATCAGGCGCTGATGATCCAGCTGCTGCATCAGAACTCGGCGGCCGGAGCGCTGAGTGCAGCCGCCGCAGCGGCAGCCGCGGCCAATCCGCTGGCGCTCGCTCCGCCGCAGCAGTCGGCGGCCGCGGCTGTTGTCGGCTCGGTGACTCAGCCCCAGCCTGGTGCAACGGCACAGCAGCAGCAGCAACCACCGCAGCAGGCGTATCCGGGCGGACAGTCGTCGAAACTCAGTCATCCGCCACCGCCACCGCAGGTCCTGCCCGCCGCCGCGACAGCCGCATCGGTCACCGCGGCCGCATCGTCGTCGACAGCGTCTGCCTCGGCCGCTGCAGCCATGCTAGCCGAAGCGGCTGCCGCTGCTGCCGCCGCCGCCTCAGCCTCAGACACGGCCACATGCCTGCAACAGCAGCAACAGTCGCAGTCGCAACAGCAACCGGAAACAGCCCTCGATCCGCCAATCGATCCCGATCCGAAGCCGACCACAGCGTACAGCTGTCTGATATGCGCCAACTACAACACGAACAGCATCGATGACCTCAACAATCACCTGATGATCGACCGGTCGCGCAACACGAACAACAACTGCAGCGACATCATGATGATCATCAACAACAACTACATCTGCCGCCTGTGCAACTACAAGACCAATCTGAAGGCGAACTTTCAGCTGCACAGCAAGACGGACAAGCATCTGCAGAAGCTCAACTACATCAATCACATTCGCGAGGGTGGCGCCAAGAACGAGTACAAACTGAAGTACAATCAAACGAACACGGTTCAGTTGCGCTGCAACTGCTGTGACTTCTACACGAATTCCATACAGAAGCTCAATCTGCACACGCAGCACATGCGTCACGACACGATGAAGATGATCTTCAATCACTTGCTGTATCTGGTGAACAGCTTCAATGCGGCATTGATGGGCAACGTGACGGTCGATGCCGCCGATAGCGGTGATTATCAGCTGCTGAGCAGGAGCAACGTGCTCCAGTGTCAGTTGTGCAACTTTAGCGCCCTGAACATCCTGCAAATGGTCCAGCACGTGAAGAGTCTGCGGCACATTCAGGTGGAGCAGTTCATCTGTCTGCAGAGGCGCAGCGAGAACCTGGAGTCGCTGGGGCTGGACGATGTCTTCAAGATTGCCGATAATGCGGGTAAGTTTTGTTATAGTTTTGTTTTCTGTAGATGTCATTTTGTGGTGCGAATTCGCCATGTTTCGCCGAAAGGACTGGGCCCCGATTGTGGCGACCTCTTACGAGTGGTTGTTGGGCACCGATTTTCGGGTGGATTCAGTCCGCCGTCATTTGTTCGCTGAGATTAACGCTCGTTGGTGGGGTCTTCTCATGAATTTTGGCACGAATTCGCCATGTTTCGCCGCTTAGGCAGTTCTCCGATTGTGGCGCCCTCTTAGGAGCGACAAAAATGTGTTGTTTTTTTAGTCTGACCCGACATTTAACAGCCGTTGGTTGGGTCTGCCTTAGAATTTGATGTGAGTTTGCCATGTTTCGCTGCCTTCGCTGTTCCCCGATTGTGGCGACCTCTGACGAGTGGATGTTGGACACCGATTTTTGGGTGCAATCACTCCGCCGTCATAGGTTCGCTGAGAAGGATGGTCGTTGGTGTGGGCTTCTCTTGAATTGTGGCACGAATTCGCCATGTTTCGCCGCTTAGGCAGTTCTCCGATTGTGGCGACCTCTGATGAGCGGCTGTCAGGCACTGTTTTTCGGGTGGATTCACTCCGTCGTCATTTGGTCGCTGAGGAGGACGGTCGCTGGTGGGGTCTTCCTGAATTTTGGCATGAATTCGGCCTGATTTTTCCGATTGTGGCGACCTCTGACGAGTGGTTGTCGGGTTGTCCCGCCGTCAATTGTTGGACGCTCGTTGGTGTGGCCTTCTCTAGAATTTTGAGACGAACTCGCCATGTTTCGCCGCTTAGGCTGTCCTCCGATTGTGGCGACCTCTACACAGCGGCGTCGACCGCAGTTGGTGGAGTGCCACAAGAGTGTGAGTGAATCCATTTCATTAACTCCGCCGTGAGTTCAGTGCGCGAGTTCATCGTCCCGCCCGACACAACCAACAAGACACCACCCGCTCGTCCTGCAGCTTCTGCAGAAGTGTGTCGCCCACGCATTCGTGAAATCCATCACCTCCGAGAGAGGGATTCATAGAATTTCCATGCCACCGCCGCACCCGCCACCACAAGAGGACGTCGTCGATGAGTCTCCTTCTCTCGGCTAGCGCGCCTCGAATAGATGCCGAAGATAAGGCCGAACGCCGGCCAGACGGGAGATGTGGAAGCGCACAATTGCCGCAGCAGCATTGAAAACCCGTACCCGTTCCACCTTCGTCCGTTCGCCGCACCGACCACAAGAGCGTCAAGCGCTGGTGTGCGAATGGATGATTGTTGCCATTCAACACGAACACACGCGCGCTCGCGATGAGCGAACCAGAAAGTGTTGCGGGTGGGAATGGGGCGATCGAGGGTGACGGTGGCGGCCAGGGGAAGCAGAAAGAAATTGCAGCGGAAAATTGGTATAGCTTCGAGTTAATCGTCACTAATTTGCTGCGGTGATTATCCTTGCGGTGATAATCGTGTTCTTTTGTTGGAGTCGCACCCCTCCGCCTGGCCGCCCGGTGGTGTGCGGCGAAGGAATTATATTTTTCGGTGTGTTGTTCGGTGTTCCTTTTTCGGTTCTGATGGTTAATAAGATTACCGATTGGAATGCGCAATGTGGGCTCTGTGAGCGCTTGTGACTGGTGGACTGCGCGCGCGTGTGTGTGGCATATCTGCTCTTGTGTTCTGTTCGCCTTGGCCACGGATTTATGGATGCGCAGATGCAAATTACATAGTAAATCTCCGCACCGTACACACCTCGTCTGCGGTGCCGTGTTCGGCCGTGTCAGTGTCTGCAATTTGCATCTGGCGCGCGGAGGGCTATTGGCTTGTTGATTATTCTTACGTTTCCTTCGTCTTCGTTTTGCTTCTTGGGCTTCGTTTAATTTTGTTTTTCCTGTTCTTTGATTTGTTTTTTTTTTTTTTTTTTCTCTTTTGTTCGCCTCGGGTTGAGTGGGTGGGCGAGAAGGACTTGAACTAGTGGTGGTGGAGAATGGTGTTCACATCCTTCAGCTTGAGCATTGATTGGATTCCATTCCGTGGCGTTCAAGGTCTGATGCACTTCTGAGGGGTCAATGTGCCCCTACATCTGAGGTCGGTCGGGCGTGGGGTGCTCCTCTTTGGATCGTCTGTCTTCGAAGGAACCGTGCGGCGGTCAGTGGAGTCCGTTGCGTGCGTTGCGTTTACTGTCCACTATCCGCGTGGATTGCGTGCCGAAATCTATGCAACCCCTGTCACTGTCAAATGCAACAAAAGTTGAAAGTTCATCCACTTGCGCCGTCATGATGCATTCCACACATAGTCCACATTCGCTTGTCTTCGCGGTCCTTCTCATTAGATCTTGACGCCATGACGCAAGGCAAGCGCATGGAATCGCACGGAATCGCACGGAATCGCACGGGCTTGAGCCCTTTAAGCTCGCCCAAGTGGAAGACAAGCGATGGACCGAGAAATAAGACTGGAGCTCAAGCGACAGTCCCTCGGACCATCTCTGAACTTTACACAAGTCCTTTCAAACCAAGCCATCCCCTACTCAGGCCATTGCCACACCAACCGAGCCTACTGTCCATCGTGGACACTCCTCGGCAGGATCCCTGCAGCTCTCTTGGTCGCTCTACCAGAGGTTCGGACTGGCCCTCCTTCTCGAGCCAGGAGCGCTCAAGAATTCTCACCTCACCACCTACTCGCATCATCTCCCCCTTCCAATCCAGCACACCACGTCCCCAGGCTCCTCCTGAGTCCCGAGCAAATCATCGCCACTCGCCCCAGCCCATCATGTTTCAGCCAAAAAAAATGCGGCCCAATTCGGACCACCCTATCCTAACTATTCTTTTTCCGGTGGTCACTTCAAGCAAAGGATGGCACGACAAAGTGCTCATCTGAGTCCTGCTGGACAGGATCCAACAATTCGGTCCAATTTGTTCAGGACGGCGCCCTCAGTCGGGGACCACCCTTCATGGGCTGCAGCAAGGGACAACTGTGTCGTTGGTGTCCCTTTTTCGAGGATCACTTCAAGCAGAGGACGTGTGAGGTTGAGGCACACGGCACGACACTGGTTCTCTTTGAAGACCTCTTGGGGAATCGTCGAGTCTTGCTCGGACATAAGCACGACAGTGTGTCATTCGATCTGTTGCTCTGGTGATCGTGGCCTTAATGTGGTCACCAACTGGCCTTTAGGCCTACTCATCTGTCGACCAACGACGTCCATGCTGGAATGTTGCTTGTCTCTCAGTCGGGACAAGACGGCGATGTGAGACGTGGTTGACACGGTTCAAATCATGAGTCGTCATCTAGGCCCATGGACAATGTCTAACGCCGCTCTTCATCCTTCAGGTGTCCACGGAATGTCCTGTGTGCGATCAGAAGCTTCAACAACCAACTGGACTGGAGAGGATGTCTAGGGGTCCAAAGCCTCCAAGGAGAGTGCAAGGGCCGCGTTCTTTCCGTTCCAGGGGCACCTGCAGATCCCCTACGGCTTCCCCTCCAGCAAGCAGACGCCTGCGATGGATTGCGATGGATTCAGCATGCGAAGCCGCTGCCGGACTACGTGATCTTTAATGGTTTCATTTACAAGATCGGCTCCTTTCTCAAGAAACGCCGTGGCTAGAGATGGTTGAACAGATTCGTCGCCTTCACCTCGTCGCTTCCACAAGAAAGATTACTCCTAGCTCGTGGTTGGCCACAGTGTCCTCCACTGTCCAGACTGGGCAGAGTGCCGCGGCAAGGTCTCAGCGGTACCCATCGAAGCTCGGTCTTGGAAGTCATCCCCCAGTGCGACCGGCTCTTCGTCGCCAACTGAGTAATGACGCCTCTGGAGGTCGCACAAGTCACTCAGGTGGTGATGAGACCTGGCAGAGCCACAAGAAGCTCAGCTTCTCAATGGCGGATCAGTTCCTACGGATCACTCTGGCTTGGGGTGATCATTCGAAGAGCTGTTGGACAGATTCTGGTTCTTCCTCGTCGCCATGCGTGTCCACAGGGGCTCAGGCTCAGGACTCCTCGAATCAAGGCGGTCTTCTCGCTCAAGGTTGGTCCGAGTGGAGCCAACTTGTTGGTGAAAGTGAGACGCGGTCTCAGGAGTTCCCACCGAAGCTCGGCTTTGTTCAGATCTTCTTCTTGGAAGGCAAGCTTCAGGGAGACCGGCTCTAACTTCGTGGCCAACGCCACGACAAGCCCCAAGTGAGACGCGGCTTCAAGGTCTCAGGGGTGCCCACCGAAGCTCGGCTTTGTTCAGATCTTCTTCTTGGAAGGCAAGCTTCAGGGAGACCGGCTCTAACTTCGTGGCCAACGCCACGACAAGCCCCAAGTGAGACGCGGCTGCAAGGTCTCAGGGGTGCCCACCGAAGCTCGGCTTTGTTCAGATCTTCTTCTTGGAAGGCAAGCTTCAGGGAGACCGGCTCTAACTTCGTGGCCAACGCCACGACAAGCCCCAAGTGAGACGCGGCTGCAAGGTCTCAGGGGTGCCCACCGAAGCTCGGCTTTGTTCAGATCTTCTTCTTGGAAGGCAAGCTTCAGGGAGACCGGCTCTATCTTCGTCGTCAACGGCTCGGAACTCCTCATGCGGCTCAGGACTCCTAGCAACAGGACCTTCTTCTTGCTCAACGTTGGCCCGAGTGCACCCCTCTTCCTCTTGGCAGGCATGCTTCAGTGCTCCGAGGGGACACCTCGAACCCTTCACTCCGTGCTCTCAGGGACGCCTCGACGCCCTCGCTGGTCCCCGCTCAACACAACACAACTGCCCGCGATGCACCCACAAAATCCGATCGATTCCCATCAAATCCGCTCGCATTCCATCCGCAGCACCGATCTAGGATAAATCACGTTCCTCGCTCCGAACCTCACCACTCGGGGGTATTTTTAAGTGAAACGCTAATAGCATCATCCCCTCCCGCCGCCACCGCCAAAATCATTATCTCGTCGCAAAGCAACAAGACGAACGAGGCAGCATCGAGCATAATAACATAACTCAACGGATCCCTACCCCAGAGGGGGATAAGTCACCGCAACATCAAAATAATCCCGATCAATTGTGTGAGCCTGCCGTCTGCCGTCTGCCGCCAGTGTCTGGTGCCACCACTCCGCAGATTTGTTGTGTGAATGTGCAGTCAAGACGTAATAAACGATTTCGTCGTCGTTCCTTGCTCCGCTCCGATCTGCCGCTCTGCCTCGCCACCGCAACTATCTTTGGAGGAAATTATTACAAATTACTTAAGAATGCAAAAATGATTATGTATATCGATGAGACAGTCCCGCTGAGGTGCAGGGCGGGTGGTGCTGCTGCTGATGGTGCTGGTGCTGGTGGTGGTGCTGGTGCTGGTGGTTACTGCAGCAAGAGAAACAAAAAAGGGCTCGAGAACGAATCTCCTATGCAATGGATGATTAAAGGTCGGTGCTGTGCGGTGCCGAGCGGTGTCGAGCGGTGCCGAGCGGTGCTGTGCGGTGCGGCTTCACGCGGTAATGATTCGATGGTCAGGCTGGGGCCACAGACACACACAGAGCACTCATATCGTCGAGGATAATCTAAATGCGCTTTTATGGGTAATTCCTTCTCGGCTGCCTGAGTGATCCTCCGTCACTTCACTTCAACTGGAAAATGTTGTGGTATCTGTTTGGTCTGGGGGGTGGGCTGGTGGGCTGGTGGGGTGGTGCGAGAGGATGTCTCCCCCACCTGCACGATGGCTGGTGGATAGGTTTCTTTTAATCGCCACGGCATTACATATAATTGAACACTGATCCCTGCTCCCTTCCGCGAGCATCGCGAGTACGCGGGCAACGCACGAACTTCTTCATTATTGCCCGAGAGACAAGGAGAATATGATTAATATCTCGCAGACAATGCATCACGGGCGGGGCGAAGGAACGTGCGCCCGTCCGTCTGTCCGTCTGTCTGTCTGCCTCTCTGGCTGGCTGGCTGTGTGTTTGCTTGGCTTGTGGGTATGTGTCCCAGCATCTTGATCAATTTTCGTGGTCAGGCTGGGGCCGCGGCCGAGGCTGGCTGGTTTGATCGATTCGAATGTGGGATATAATTCAATATCGTACTGATATCCGCGAACTGGAAACGGACGGACGGATGGACCGAACCGAATGCAATTTTTGTGATGCGAGAGAGAGAGCGAGAGGGACGAGCGATCCGATGGCGAACAACAAGCAGAAAGGAAACGGTCGGAAATTAACTAGGTTCGCCTCGGGATAATCCACATTCGTTGCTCGTTGCTGGGTCCGGTCGCCGTTCGCTTCGTCGTGGTGCTTTGTGCTTTGTTTCGCGTCTGGTGCGACGATTAGGCGGGTTCACTGGCCGGGGTGGTAGCTCCAGTCAGCTGGCAGGAAACGCGTCGAGAGCACGAGAGCCAGAGACCATTACCGACCAGTAGAGGCTCCAAAGTGGTGACCTGAGACGGTTGACACTCCAGAATCGAAATACGCTTCTTTACGTGCCCTCGACCGTAGCGGCTACGACCAGTAGAGGCTCCAAAGTGGTGACCTGAGCTGGCTGACTCTCCAAAATCGACGATATCTCGAAAATTGAACGTTTTTTTGGCGAATTTGCCTCCTTTTGCGAATGCTCAGGCGCCTCTGAGCCCAAATTCCTGCCGCTACCGGCCGAAATCGGCCACATCTCCTGATCGTTTCAGATGCCCTCTAATGCGATGAATTCAGCCTCCAAACACCCTTCTCCTGATGCCCCGACGACCGGAAGAAATTAGGAAAAATCAACAAAAAACGAAGACGTGGACCGGAAGTGGCTTGTGGTGCCTCTCCGACTATCAAATTTCCAACCGCCACGTCATCTCCTCAACCCCCATCCACATCCTGCCCCAAAACCCTGGCGGAATTATCGAAAAAAAACCAACACATTCCGAACCTCCTTGATTTCGCCGTCGTCCCACTTCGCCCTCTCGCGACAATTTCCTCCCAATTTTCGATGCAAACTTCAGTCTCCATCTCCACTCACTCCATCTCATCCGATTTTCAAAATTTTGCCCGTTCGCAGCGGAAGTCGTCTGAAGTCTCATTTTTTCGGCGAATTCGTGAATTTCTTCGATTTTCCGCAAAAACGCGAACTTTTGAGCGCGGTTTCTTGGCGATCATAGATTCGACTGTCCCATCCAGCATTTCAGTCACTTCAAGGTGTGTTTCGGCAGTTTTCGGGGCTCACCTTGGACTGGAGGGTCAACGAAGAGGAACCTTGTTCACTGGGAGGAAAGAAGATACATCCCCGCCTCTAACTGAAGTGGCACTCAGGTTATTCGCCAGCCCGGTGAGCACCGCAAATGGCATTCCATTGGAAGCCTGAAGCAGTATCATCCTTCGTACTTCAGTCTGTCGAAAGAACTATCGTCTCGAAGGACCAACGAGGCTGCTGCTGGACACGTCAGATGACACGAGGATTGGGAGCCTTGTTGGAACGTGTGTCGATGGATCAGAGATTGCATCGCTATCGTCGCTGTCGCACAAGGAGTGACTGCCTCTGTGGCAGATGTCCTCAAGCCCGTCCGCCACGGAAACGGGAACAAATGCGATTCACTGCGATGCTCCTTGTCCAGGAGAGGTCCCACGACCAGGTTGGCAGACGTTCGAACGGAAAGCTCACCAAGTCACCTGGACTGTCGCCGAATGTGTCTCAGACCACGGAGTGTGTTGGCTTCACCGTCACCCACCCCAGCACACCTTGCCCACGCCACCAGTCCACCGCCACCAGTCCACCGCCACCAGTCCACCGCCACCAGTTCACCGCCACAGACCTACGCCACCAGTCCAGCCAGCTCCAGCCGTCGACGTGTCATTTTCGCATTTCTCGACCGATTCCCTCCAAATTTTCGACCATCACCTCATCTCCTCTCCCCCCTCACTCCTTCAATTCATTTCCCATCCCGAACCCCTGCGCATTTACCACAAAAACCAACAAACCTCGAACAGTCCCTCACGACGGCATGCCACCACGACTCCGACATCGCCCCGATTTCGCATTTCCGCGTCGATTTCCTTCAAATTTTCGATGCACACTTCACAGGCGCCCTCCACTCACTCCACGCCACCCACTTTTCACCCAAAAACCGGTCGAAATTGCCCAAAAATCGATTTTCAAAAATTTGCACGCTCGCAGCGGAAAAAGTCGACTCGCCGGCTTCGCATTTTACTGCATTTTTTGGGCGAATTTGTGCATTTTTTCGATTTTCGCCAAAAATGCGAATTTTTGGATGCGGTTTTTTGCAAATGATGGCCTCGGGTGTAGCATCCATGAATTCATCCACTTTATGGGGGTTCTCGGCGGTTTTCGGGGAGAAATCGATGATTTTGTGCGGAGATTGGGCACTCTGCCGTCGGCTGAGGTTGGTGTCTCTGCTGGATCGGGACGGGGAAGGGTATTCGGAGTGATCTGGTGAAGGTGGAAGGCTCTTAGCTCTCGTCAGTGTGACGACCACTCCACTTCGACTGGGTCTACTCGATCTTGTCGGTCAGAGGTAGCAGGTACGTTTGACTGACTGTGTAAAGGACTTCCACAAGGTTCCCATCTAGGTCCACCCTTGTCAGGTCTTGTTCCTGAGCAAAGGACTCTATTAGGCCTCCACTCTACTTCCGTGTGCCACGCTAAACGCCTTCTCTCCGTCCAACCTCGTCCACCAGACCAGCAACTGGGTGAAGGTCGCCAAAAACAAAAAAAACCTCGCCGATTCATCGGACATTGACTTCACACAAAAAGCGAACAACAAAGCGCTAAGCACCAACCCCCAGTATCTATCTCCCAGATCAGAGAGTCCCCCGCCCCTCCTCCCCCCAAAGAGAGCAACAATAACGAGAACGAAAACACCGCACCGTGTTGCCGAAGCACAAAGGAACCAGCTCCACCGAGCAGATGTACACTGCGGTTTCTTTCCAAAAAAAAAAACACACACAACATGCCCCCACATCCACCAGAAGAATACGTAACAAGAAAGCAAAAGCAATTCTAAATTGGGATACGACGACGAAACCCCCTCCGGAAGGAAGAAAGGACTCGGTTAGCCACAAAAAAAAACAAAAAAAAAACCCAGCGAACCCAACACACAGACCAATGAAGCAGAGCCAACCAACCACACATGCAGCCGTTGCCCGATTTGTGTTCTTTTGTCCTTCGTTGGGCCGCCTTATGCCGTGCGGAATGGATGTACACGTGTACCCACGTTCGCGGTCAAAAGGGTTAGAAATGGGGTTTCGGTGTGCTTCACTCGGGAGTGAAGAGAAACTGGGCAATGAGACTAATTAAACCCACATGTGCGCTGCGACCTGTGTCAACCGCACCGCGTCGACTTGTTCTCAGTGTTCTGTCCGAAAAGTTGTAACCGAAGAAATGTCCATCAATTATTTGTAATTGCGGCTCGGCCGGGAGAGGAAACCACTTCGGGGTGCCCGTCCATACGTGAGTACATCGAATTAATTTAATTGAAGCACTCCGCGGACGAACAACAAACCGGAGAAACACCTTCTGTGCAATTATTTCAATTTTCGAAAAGAAATGCCGTCTAATTTGGTGCCAGCGACGATTGATTGACAACGTGTGGTGGTGGGGCAACTTAGCCGTGACCTAATGACCGTGTGAATAATTGATGGACGCCCGTTGATTGAGTGCGGGCGTGAACGTCCTGTGGCTTGGTTGTGGAGTGAATGCGTCTTTCTTGGCTCGAGGACGAGCGCTTGGGTGCGTCTGACGAGACTGTGGGCTGTCTCGAGGCTCTGAGGGCGCATTGGGTGCGCATCTCGCGGGTGAGACTCAGGAGCCGAGCACGAGTAACACTCAATAGCCGAGTCTAAGCGCTTCTGCTCACCGGACCCCAAGTGGGTGCCTCTACCGAGACTCTGTTCGTTGTCCTGGATCACATTGAGTGAGCCCAGCACTTGGTGAGACGTCGCCGAGAAGGCCTTCTCAGGACGCGGAGGGGCTCAGCCTGATCTTGTCACGATCACGAACAAGCTTAAGCCGAGCCATGGAATGCCTGAGCGTTCCTTGACGCTCCCGAGCACTTCTTCTTATTCGTGCCTCTTGCTAGACTTCGACCTGTTTCTTTGAGCGAACGGCGAGATTGTTGTCCAATTAGAGGGACTAAGCCTGATCTTGTCACGATCACGAACAAGGCCAAGCCAAGCCAAGCCTGAGCGTTCCTTGACGCTCCCGGCCACTTCTTCTTACGCGTTTGCTTAAAGGACGGGATTCATTTCCAAATGGACGGGCTAACCTTACCCTTCAGACTTAGCTTGACGTCCTCGAGCACTCTGCCGCCAGTCTACCTCTAGTGGAAGCCCGTAGTTTCATCCCAGTTCAAGTCAAATTGCGAATGAATCCAATATATTTATTTAGAAGAGAACAATCCTCAATTACATAATATGTCTACTTAATAAGGTGTTGCCGTTGTCGTTGCCCTTTAGTAGTGTTGCCGTAACAACTCGGCCATCCTACCCGCTGATCGTGTCCTCACGATCCGCATCCTTCTGCTCATCCTCTGATTGATCGGTTTCCTCGTACCCACAATCCGCTAGGCCTTGCTGTGGCAGTTCGCACCATGGTTTTAGCTTTTCGGAGCTCATCACGGCGTTGTACTTCCGTTGAGTGCGTTGCATGCCAGGGATATCCTCGACGACGTAGCGATCATTTGGCAATACTCGGGTGATCATATACGGCCCTCGGTATGCAGGTTCCAGCTTTCTCGAGTCCCCTGTTGCCGCTGCTTCGTTTTCGATCAGCACTAGGTCTTCATCGTTGTATAAGCGGGGCTTGCGATGTCGTTGGTCATATCTTCTCTTCTGATCTCGTTGCACTTGTTGAATGTTGTGTAGTGCAGCTTCCCTATACTGCCGCATCTGTTCCGGACTTTTGGAGTCGTTCTTCCCCAAGGTTAGAAGCAATTTGTTACCTAAAATATCTCTAGGATGGTACATAAACAACAGTTCGTGAGGACTTGCCCTTGTTGTTGAATTTCTGGCGGTATTGAGCCCCCACTGAATCGTCCGTAGCCAGCTAGCCCAGTCCCGTTCTGCAGAATGTGCGCACTTCAGAGCCGCCAGTATTGTTCGGTTACACCGCTCAACTTGTCCATTAGCCCGAGGCGTGCGAACAGCGGTCTTGATATGCTGCATTCCATATTCTGCGCAATAGTCCTCAAAAGCCCTCGCCGTAAATGCAGTACCCCGATCCGTCACTATTCGCCTAGGCACACCAAAGAATCCTGCGACCTCGTTTAATACTGTGAGTACTCCTTTCGTGTTGGTTGTCTTGACTGGTCTCAGGACGACATACTTTGTAAAGCTATCGGTAATTACAAGGACATACCTGGTCCCCCCCTTTCCTCGCGTGAAAGGCCCGAGGTGATCCATGTGGACTGTGTCGAACGGTAGCGGTACGCGGTCCGTGTTATGCAGCTCTCCTTCAGTCATTCCCCCTTTTCTCTTGGAATACGCGCAGTCCACGCATGCTTTGATGTACTCCCGAACAAAGTTCCGCATTCTAGGGAACCAAAATGTTTCTCTTACCCGAACTAGCGTTTTCTCCTCCGCCAGGTGCCCGACATCATCGTGACATAACTTTAAAATACGCCAACGAACTGCATGTGGCACCACCCATCTTTCTGTGCCATCCACCTGTCGAAACAGCCTTAGTCCCCTCAGCTTGAAATCTCTTTGGAGTAGCTTTTGCCGCCTAGTTGTCTCCGGTGATTGAAGTTCTTTCACGATCTCCCGTAGTTTCAGGTCTTGCCATTGCATTGATGCCAACCAATCCTCATCAGCGATGTGAGTGTTTAAAATGAAAAGCGAAGCCTCTTCCATCTCCTCCTCTTCTTCAGCTGGTCGTCGACTGAGTGCGTCCACGTATAGGGCGCTCCGCCCTGGCTGATGAACGGCTTCGAAGGAGAACTCCTGGAGTTTCAGCCACCATCTTCCTATGCGAGGAATCATCCTCTGCTTGTTCTTTGTGGCCACTATCGCTTCACAGTCAGTTACCACCTTGAACTGCTTACCCAGGAGGTAGATGCGGAATCGTTCGAGGCTGTTGACAATGGCTAGTACCTCCAGCTCATAGGCATGGTACTTTCGCTCACTTTCCGTGAGTTTGCGACTAAAGAAAAGCACCGGTCGCAAACTTGGTTCCTCTTTCTGGCGTTGGAACAGGATGCCAGCTATTCCCACCGATGATGCGTCAGTGTGAACCTCGTGTTCACACTCGGGGTCGAAGATGGCCAGCACTGGTGGATTGCAGAGAGACATTTTCAGCTCCTGGAACGCCGCTTCTTGTGAAGGACCCCATACGAAGCACTGGTCCGTTCTTGTTAGATCCGTCAATGGTAAAGCGATGTGCGAGTATTTCTCCACAAATTTCCTGAAAAAGCCTGTCAACCCCAGGAACTGCCTGACCTCGTGCGGATTTTTCGGTGTTGGATACCGCGTTATTGCTTCTATCTTTCCTAGGCTCGGCCTCAGTCCAGTTTCATCGATTTGATACCCGAGAAACAAAATGTTAGTTCGGAAGAATACACATTTACTTACATTAAGCGTCAGTCCGAAACGCTTTAGCGCCTTCAGAAATCGCTCCAGCTTCTCTAGTCCCTCTTCGATACTACTGCTGGCAATGATGGTATCGTCCAGGTAGACTTCCGCATCTCCCTTCTGCAGCTGCGCTTTGAGTGAGTTCATACACGCTTGGAAGTGCGCTGGGGCGTTGACGAGCCCAAATGGCATTCTGTTGAACTCGAACGAACCCACATCAGTTGTGAAAGCGGTGTACTTTTTGCTGCTTTCCTCCATTGGTATCTGGTAATAACCGGATGCCAAGTCCAACATGGTGAAAAACTTCTTGCCACTCAGCGCTGTCAAAACTTCTTCAATCACGGGCATTGGGAATTTGCGCTTAACTGTGACTTTGTTAAGTGCACGAAAGTCAATGCAGAACCTATCTGTCCCGTCTTTCTTCTTCGTAAGAACGATAGGCGAACAGTACTCCGATGTAGACGGTCGCACCACTCCTTGCCTCAGAAGCTCTTCTATCTTTTCATTAACGATGGCCCGTTTGGAAAATGGTATCCTATATGGCTGTACGCACACTGTACTAGTAGTAGACAGTTCGATAACACATTCCACTGACTTTGACTGACCTAGTTCATTCAAGTTTTTGGCGAAACAGTCTCTGTTAGCATCAATTAGCGACTGTAACTTCCCTCTGTCCGCCTCACTAATATCCCCAACGTCCAGCTCGTTGATCATCAATCTTTCTTTTCCGGTGGAACTGCTACACCCAACGTCGCCAACCTCGATGTCGGTGCCTTCATCCAATCGCTTTTTCTCGTTGATGTCCTCTGCTGGCCGTTCCCCCTCGGCGTTCTTTTCACCGTCCATGATTCGCAATTCTCTGAAAGATTTAAAAATTCTCACCTGGGGTTGATCAAGAAGCGCTCGCCCTATAATCAACGGATATGGCTGACTGTTGTCAGGCACAACCAAAACGTTGCATGTCGACGTAAGGCGATCCACTGAAACTTTCGCACACAGCTGTCCAACCGTCGTACAACCTCCGCCTCCAAATCCTCTAAGAACAGTTTTGAAAGCGCCGTATTTTAGTCCGCCTTTCTCCGCAATGGATTTCCTCAGAGTCACACAATCGCTGCCGAGGTCGATGAACGCCAGTACCTGGTAGCCGTTGATTGTGGCTTCTTTGACATACTCCGATTCATCCTTTATAACCAATTGTTGTCTGGTCGATGGCACTTGTTCATTGCGCCCACGTGTTTGCGGGCAGTTCCTCATGAGGTGTCCTGGTTGCCGGCATCGGAAACAATTTCCTTTGTCGCTCTGAACTGCAGGCAGGCGATTACCGCTTTGCCTCTCCTCCAGTCCGTAACCCCATCGCGCTCGCTCCAGCATATCACCGATCGAGTTGGGTTTCATTGCCCTGAATGCCTCCTTAAGCCGAACATCTGACATTCCCTGAACGATGTACCGTATGAGTGATGATTGCTGAAGATTTCCCCGCGATGCAATCGCTTTCATACTGAATACATATTCCTCGAAGTCCTCGCCCCCTCGCTGTCGCTTCAGTCTCAATGCGTCGTGAATATCAGCTTCTTCGTCTATGGATGGAAATGTCCGACAAAGCTCGGAGAAGAAATCATCCAACGACTCCCAAGTCATGCTAGCGTTCCACAGCTTGGCCGCACCGGTCAGCCGTGAAGTGGCCGCCATCAGAACTAAACACTCGTCCAAACTATATATACGCTGGATATCTCTCACCTTCCGTTTCCAAGCATTGGCTGATAAGCCTGACAGATTTCTCGAGTTAAACTCAGGAATCATGTCGGCCACGTCACGCACACTATAGCGGCCGCGCAAACTCTCTCGATCCGTGCCATTTCGTGACAGCTCACCTGTTGCCCGTGATAGAGTGTTGTTGAGTTGCTCTTGCAGTCTTCGAAGATCTGCTCGGAGTGCCAGTACCTCTGCTGAAACCTGCGTGTTTCCCTGTTGCCCTAACTTAGCATCTACTACACGCCCCTTTGCTCCAGTGGCGGCACCAGCATGCGTATTCCCCTGCCCTGCCTTACTGCCTACTGCAAGCCCTTTCCGCCCTTCTCTAAGCGGCAGCTCAGCCCCCACCAGCGTACCTCCTTGCGCTCCTCTGCCATCTACTGCACCCTCTTTCCACCAATCTCGAAGCAGTACCTCTTCACCAACCTGCGTCCTTCCTTGGTATCCGATAGCCCCTGCAGCACTGCCCTGCATCTTGTCTCCACCGTCAACTTCCTTAACCATCTCATCCCGCCCATCAGACTTGCCCAACTCGGCCGTCGGTGTACTCGGTCGCTCCCGTGCCACCACTTCCGCACCCGTAGACTTTAGCAACCGCTCGACCAGATCTTCTTTCAGACCGCTTATCTCCAAGCCGCGTCCCCGGAGCTCCTCCCGCAATTCGTCTCTGGTCATGGTGTGCACTGCTTGCTTGTCCATCCCAATTTTTTTTTTTTTTTTTTTGTTTAGAATCAAACACTGCTTCTGTTATCGCGTCACGCCACTTCGTGGGCTGTTGGTGTCCCGTAATCCCACTTCTGAGATGTAAAGTCAAATTGCGAATGAATCCAATATATTTATTTAGAAGAGAACAATCCTCAATTACATAATATGTCTACTTAATAAGGTGTTGCCGTTGTCGTTGCCCTTTAGTAGTGTTGCCGTAACACACCCTGGTTTAGCAGAAGTGGATCCCATTTAGCTGAAGCCACACCTCCTGCGTTGCGTCGTGCAGTCCGCTGAGAGTTAGATGTTGTGTCGTCTGCAGGAGACTTGACGTCAGCATTCTAAGGAGCTGGGGCTTTCTACGGATTGACGTTCAAATCAGTGGTCCAGAGTTCGTTTATGGCCGCCCCCATGGGCCTAGCTTTTGCAGCAGCTGCTTGTGACCTTCAGTTCTATGCCGACTCTGAACGGCCAAGTTTGGGAAGCTTCTTCGAAGACGGGACTTGTCAGTGCTTGTCAGTGCCTCAGAAGAAGTGGGACACATCCTACAATACCACCGCCCACCACGTCTTCGACGATTTCTGTTCAGTCTCCTTGGACTGCTCGTCCTTTTCGGTCTCTTTCGACTGCTTGTTCGTCCCCGTGCTCGTCCTGTTCAGTCTCCTTGGACTGCTCGTCCTGTTCAGTCTCCTTCGACTGCTCGTCCTGTTCAGTCTCCTTGGACTGCTCGTCCTGTTCAGTCTCCTTCGACTGCTCGTCCTGTTCGGTCTCCTTCGACTGCTGGTTCGTCCCCGTCCTCGTCCTGTTCAGTCTCCTTCGACTGCTCGTCCTGTTCAGTCTCCTTGGACTGCTCGTCCTGTTCAGTCTCCTTCGACTGCTCGTCCTGTTCGGTCTCCTTCGACTGCTGGTTCGTCCCCGTCCTCGTCCTGTTCAGTCTCCTTGGACTGCTCGTCCTGTTCAGTGTCCTTCGACTGCTTGATCGTCCTGGTCCTCATATTCTTGAAGCCGATGACTTCAAGGCGACTTGGAGACGCCTTGATGCATCGTCGTCCGACATCAACAGAGCCTCAATTTGCTTGAACTCGGTTTTTCTCTTCTCAACCAGCGAGTCAACTTCCACTCCCTCGATGTTGCCACGCCTCGACGGTTGCTTTCCTTCAGTGAAGACCTAAACAGGCTCAAAAGCGGTGCAAAGAACCACCTCCTCACTCCGTTCAGCTGCAGAGCATGACTTCTTTTGGTCCTTCGAGCCGGATGTGGTGCCAGTCAACTCCCCCTGGGCTTGTTCCACTCTCGTTATGTGTCCAGTTCCACATCCGAGCTCGCCTAGAAGACGCTCTGAGTCAAGTGCACTGTTTGCCGTGATTTGCATGAAACGCGATACACCGCCGGTGGATGTCCCCGTTTAGGAGATGGGCAACGATCCATCAAAGCATCGACACGAAGCGCCGTCCCCTCCACCCACCACTGCAGCAGGCCCAGAACCAGTCACTGTCTGGCACGAACCTCATTAGAAAAAGCAAAAAAAAAAACAAGCAAATGCTGCCAGTTTCAAGTTGAATCCAAGGGGGTGCCTGGGTGCCTGGGTGGTTGGGTGCTTCAGCCTAGGCCCTTCGTCGTCGCCGCCGCCACCACCACACACAGACGGTGAATATCTCGTTTCAATCGATCGATTTCTGTCTGTTCTGCGGCCACCCCGCCTCGTGCACCGTTTTACATGCAAACACCCTCTCCACCGCGGAAAAAAAGAAACAAAACATAAATAAATTAATTGCTTGTGTATATCCTTTTGCCTTCCTGTTGGGTATCGCCGCCGCTGGAGAGTTGTAATTATGCAGTCGCCAAGGTGGGAAGTGTGCGGTACACCACTTGGAAGACAATCCACAACACCAGCCCTGCACCCACCCGTTCGCCGTGTGTGTCCTTGTGTGCTGGACGATTTGTTGTTCCCTGGGACATAACAACAACCGTGTGGCTGGGGAAAATCGAACAAAACAGAAAACAGGCATTAAACGACGAGGTACGAGTGCAGGACACAATGGGTGACGAATCGATTTATTAATTATAGCCGTTGTTAGCGTCGGAGGCGTACATCTATTTCTATCCTCGCGAAGGAGGCCATTACTTCAAGTGTGCATGGCCTCGATTGAGCTGTGTGAAGGATGATTAATGCCGAGGCATGCCACAGGGCGGCGGTCGGTGTCGCCTTCTTTGCTGGGGGATCGCTTGCAAAGGATCGACTCTGCTGGCTGAGAGGGCACGTCTGTTGCTGATGATGCTGCGGCGGGTGAGGAAGTGTGGATGTTCACTTCCTGCAAGAACCAGCAAATGTTCAGTCAGCCATTGGTCACCTTTCAATTCCTGCGACTTGTCATGAGAAGTCCTCCGTTTGTGCTCGGCAATCTGTAGCCTGGCAGGCGCTCATTTATGGGACGACGTGTGGAGAGGCATTTTTCACTCGTGTGGAACGTATGTCTTATTTCCTTCTTGCGACGATAGTAATGTTCCTGTTCCTGCGGCTGGCTGTGGCCTTGACTCAGTGGGGTACATTTCTTTGAGTCGTTACTTTAGAATTCTGTAGAACGTATGTCTTACGAGGCTTTGAACTCGGGGGTCGTTTCAAGTTCTTGGACCGGCAGCTGCTATCGGGGCTTACGCTGCTCTTTGCACTCGATGGTCGTTGCAAGCTCTTTGACAAGGAGCTGCCATTGGGGCCCTTTGGGTTATGGTGTAAAGAGAGAGGCGTAGACGAAGGCGTTCAAGACAATCAGAGTCCGTATACTCACTCCGTACGCCACCTGAGGCGACTGAGGCACTTGAGGCGATTGATTTCACTAAATGGACGAAACTGAACGGCATGTTGGTTCCCAGAGCATCAGACTCTATGTAGAAGCTCTGTCGTGGCCCAGGAGATTCCCCACAATTGAACGAAGGCGTTCAAGACCATCAGAGTCCGTATACTCACTCCGTACGTCACCTGAGGCAACCGAGGCACTTAAGGGCGATTGATTTCGCAAAATTGAACGAAACTGAACGAAGGTGTGATGCTTATTTCCACTGGACTCTAATGAATACCGTCGACTGTGACGATTGACATCACAAAATTGAACAAAACTGTCCGACCACGGCATTTTGCTTCCATAGGAGCAGAGTCTGTGTATCTGCAACATGGCTTAATTCCCCACAATTGAACGAAACTGATCGAAACTGTCCAGTCGGTCACAGACCTTCAGTCTTGAGATGGCATACCGAGGCGACTGAGGAACTTGCGAAAACACAGTTTCCAAAAACTGAACGAAACTGAACGAAGATGGCGTTTTTTCCCCCACGGATCATCAATTAATGTGCTTGCGATGACATACAGAGCCGATTGTGTTCTCAAATTCCACGCAGCCACCTCTCAGCCTCAACCTCACCCCCTTTGCCGTGTTTCATGCAAATCACTCCCCCTTTCCATCGCCTGCCAGCAACATGTTACAATTTTTGTTTTTTTTTTGTTTTTTTTTGTTCTCTGCCCTACCTTGAGAAGGACACACACACACTCGCCCGCAAACTCACAATCCATGGCGAACGCATTTTAATGAGTTCATCTCCAAGCCGAACACAGAGACAAAAAAAAAAACCATCCACCTCCTCTGCCCCGGAGCGCTGAGTGCCGCCGATGTGCTGTATCTGTCGCATCTGTTCTCCCGGGTCGTCTAATTGTATTCCTCTCCTCTTGTTTAAACAATAGATTTCCGTTGCCACTGAACTGAGGAGAGCCGCTCGGCGTGTTTATGCATCACAGCATAATCAGCCGCTGTGCCTGTGCGAAGGGGGAAAATTGCAAAAAAAAGAAAAACCAAATGAGCCGGCAGACAGAGGCAGGGGGAAGAAATAAAGAACTAGATTGAAATTGAAAATTCATCAATCATCGCAGAATGAGGGTAATTGAATTTTCTTGTACACACCACCATCGTCGTCAGCAGCACACAAAGGCGAGTCCTTCGCTCTCTCACACACACACTCAGGGGCGCATTCGTTTTGGGCGAAACCACCTCCTCACAGGGGCGACAGTTGTCCCATCGCCGATCAGTGCTTGTCCGGCTGTCGCACGAGAATCCTCGTGCATTCATCATTTTTTGCGTTTTTTTTTTTGTCCCCTCTCTCATTGTATTCTCCTCGTTTAGATTGCATCAAGTCGGAGCGTTCCAGTCCGGAGCCGTCGATGGAAGCGCATCAGATGCTGATGAAGCAGGACACCGCCGATAAGGCATCGAAGGGCTGCGCGTCGTCGCTGATCGGCGAACGTCGCCACAGCTACGCGGACTCATCGGAGAACCAAGAGAATACCGCTGTCAGTCGCATGGGCGGCAACAAGGACCCCGCCGACATGGATCTGTCCTCGCTGCCGTCGATCATATACAAGTGCAACAATTGTGATTATTTCGCGCAGATCAAGGGCGAAATGGAGCATCACATTGGTAGCGCGCACGCGAACGCATCCGAGCAGGACTTCCTGACGATTCCGACGAATCCGGCCGCTTTGCATGCATTTCATGCGGCCGTTGCAGCCGCAGCGGCGGCGGCAAATGCGGCCGCGGCCACGGCCACGGCTACGGCCACACAATCGCGCAGCAAATCGTCGTCGCCGGTGCAGATGCAAGGCGGTGGCCGTCAGCCGCACCACGAGCAGGAGTTCGGCGGCAGTGATCATCTGCTGCCAGAGGTGAAGACTGAACGGATGGACACCATGGACGATGCTCAGTCGAACGACGAGTGCGAGCAGTTTGACGAGCAAATGGACACGTCGAGCACGTCGCGCAACGCCACGAATGCGATGATCGGCTCGATGCCGGCCAACAATGTGATGTGCCCGCTGTGCCAGGACACATTTAGCGAGAAGAAAACCCTCGAGATGCATCTGATGGGAGTGCACAGTGTGAACAGCGACGGCCTGGCCCGGCTGCTGCAGCTGGTCGACAACAGCAATTGGCTGAACAGCAGTCGGCGCAGCAGCACCAGCACCACGCCGGAGCCGCGCAACTCGAGCACACCGCACTCGGACGTCGGGCCGCACTCGGGGCAGCAGCAGCAACAGGCCGCCGCCGGCTCGACGGCAGTTCATCATCAGCAGCAGCAGCAGCAGCATGCCGCCACTGGCGAGGAGTTCGCCTGCCAGCAGTGTGGGGCGGCATTCAAGCTGCAGCAGCACCTACTCATGCACGCCAACGATGCGCAGCACTACCAGCTGGTGAACGATCAGTACCAGTGTCTGGCGAAGCACTGCCAGCAGCTGTTCGGCAATCTGCTGCAAATGCTCAGCCACTACAAGGACAGTCACATGAACATTGTCATCTCGGAGCGTCACGTGTACAAGTATCGCTGCAAGCAGTGCTCGCTGGCGTTC
Organism: Eristalis arbustorum; assembly: GCA_916610145.1. Lineage (NCBI taxonomy): Eukaryota > Metazoa > Arthropoda > Insecta > Diptera > Syrphidae > Eristalis > Eristalis arbustorum. The sequence continues at coordinate 3,416,683 of OU744321.1, read as the reverse complement.
AAGACCCAGGAGAAGCTGAACACCCACTCGCTGTACCACACGATGCGCGACGCGACCAAGTGCATGATATGCAATCGCAATTTTCGCAGCACCCAATCGCTGCAGAAGCACATGGAGCAGGCGCACAATCAACTGCAGGCAACCGGCAGTCCGATACCGTCGCCGAACAGTAGCGGCGATCTGACAGCGAATGCCCACGGAACGCCCACCGCCGTCAGTAGGGGGGACGAGGTCGACGTGAACGCCTCGACCGGGCCCATGAACGCAGCAGGAGCAGGAGCAGGAGTAGGAGCAGCAGGAGCAACCACAGGTACGGCAAACTTTCTTCAGCGCAACAACTGCGAGGACAATGACGACGATGATGATGATGATGATGCTGCAGAGGGAGGAGACGCTGATGCTGACCAGCACGAGGATGATGATGATGATGACGGAGATGGAGATGGAGATGGAGATGTTGGTGCGACGAAAGGTATTTCTTGTCTAAACTCAACAGCAGCCGCACGGCCACCATTGCCGCCACCGCTGCCACCGCCACCGCCACTGGCACCGGCGCCGGCGCCGCCATTGCGGTCCGTTTCAATCAGCGACCACGACGATTACGCGAACTCACAGCAAATGTCCGAAGAATGCTACACGGACGTGGAGCGCAAGCAGAAGTGTCACAAGTGCAAGGTCGCCTACACGAATCAGAGCTACCTGGCGAAGCATTACAAGTCGAACCAGCACCGGCGCAACGAGAAGCTGACCATGTACCCGCTGGAGAAGTATCTCGATCCGAATCGTCCCTTCAAGTGCGAGGTGTGCCGGGAGAGCTTCACGCAAAAGAACATACTGCTTGTGCACTACAACAGTGTGTCGCACTTGCACAAGGCGAAGAAGCAGCAGACGACCGGCACCAGGTCACCGGTGGTGTCGACCCTGTTGTCGACGTCATCGCCGTCGTCGTCGTCGTCGTCGTCGTTGTCGTTGTCGTCGTCGTTGCCGTTGTCGTCGTCGTCGTCGTCTTCTTTGTTGTTGTTCTCGTCGCCATCCGCCGAGCCGATGGAGAGCGAGATGCGCGGACTCACGACGGAACCAGCTGGCAGTGGCAGTGGCAACGGTGGCATTGGACTGAAGTCGAAGCGGAAGGCCATTGTCGAGTCGGACTATGAGAGCCCGAAGAAGCGCTTCAAGTGTGACATTTGCAAGGTGGCCTACGCCCAGGGCAGTACCCTTGACATACACATGCGCAGTGTGTTGCATCAGACGCGGGCGTGTCGCCTGCAGGAGCAGCAGTCCAGGCCGCCCATGACGCCGCCCTCGTCCGCGGACAGTTCGGCAACGACAACGCCCACGCTCAACGATCAGGTGTACAAGACGCTGCTGGAGACGTACGGCTTCGATATTGTGAAGCAATTCAACGAGATCAACAAGCTGTGTCCGGCCGAAACGGAAACGGGCACCTACAGCTGCCGCCACTGCAGCAAGGTGTTCTCCTCGGTGTTCGTACTGAAGACCCACTGCGAGGAGATCCACAACGAGAAGATACCGCCCGAGTTGCTCGAGCGATTCGCCGAGAAATTCAAGCATTTCTATTTCGACCAGCAGCCGTCATCATCGTCATCACCGGCACCAGCACAAGCCGCGGCACCGTCGTCATCGTCCTTGTCGTCGTCGTCGTCATCGTCGTCATTTACCGCATTCGTTGACCACAATCCGAATGAATGTCTAACTTTAACTGAATCCGAAACAAATTTAGGTGCGACCGCATGCAGTGAGAGTGGCGGCTCCCCATCGCCGATGGCCGACTCGGCGGCGAGCGGCAACGATACATCCCCGATGCTGGCCGCCGCAGCCGCCTCGCAGTCCGGGTCGTCGGTGAGCGCACCCAATCAGGCGACCGTTTCAGCAGTCGCCACCGCCCTGCTCAAGCAGCAGCAGCACCAACAGCAGCAGCAGCAACAGCAACAGCAACAAGGTCTGACACCAGACCTGGTGCAGAAGCTGAACCTCGACCCGCAGATGCTGGCCCAGAAGATAATGGAGCAGAATTTCGCCAATTTTCCACCAAATTTCCCCGGACTGCCGCAGAATCTGCAGAGTCTGCAGAGCCTCCAGAGCCTGCAGAATCTGCAGAACATGCAGCAGAACTTGCCGAACATGAACAACTTGCCGATGAACACGCTCGACATGCTGAACCTGATGCAGTTCCATCACCTGATGTCGCTGAACTTCATGAACCTGGCCCCGCCGCTGATCTTCGGTGGCGCTGGCGCCGGCCCCAGTCCCTCGGTGGCGGGGAGCACAAGCTCTGCCGCGGCCGAGTTGCCCCCGGCCCCGGCCGCCCAACTCATACAGCAGCAGCAGACAATAGCCTCGGCTCAGGTGAGTATCTGTGCAGCGGGCACAACTGGCGCCCGACGCTAACCGCTCTCCGCTTGTCTCCTTCCAGCAAAACACAAGCAATCAGAAGCGCGCCCGCACCCGCATCACCGACGACCAGCTGAAGATCCTGCGCGCCCACTTCGACATCAACAACTCACCGAGCGAGGAGAGCATCATGGAAATGTCCAAGAAGGCCAATCTCCCAATGAAGGTATGTACAACAACTCACAGCAATTATTTCGAACCAAAACCTGAAATGCCGCCCATCCTCGTTCCCATTCCACCAACAATGCACACGTAAAGGTCGTCAAGCACTGGTTCCGGAACACGCTGTTCAAGGAGCGCCAGCGAAACAAAGACTCGCCGTACAACTTCAACAATCCGCCGTCGACGACACTGAATCTCGAAGAGTACGAGCGCACCGGCCAGGCCAAGGTCACCCCCTTGTCCGAGAGCGCAAGTGCCGGCGGCGGCGTCAGCCTCAGTAGCTTCCATCTCCAGCAGCAGCAGCAGCAACAGCAACAGCAGCAGCAAGCTCGTGAACAGCAACAGCGCGAACAGCAGCTCGTGCAACAGCAACAGCTGCAGCAGCAACTCCAGTCGCAGCACCTGCAACAGCAGCAGCAACAGCAACTCCACCACCATCAGCAGCAGCAGCAACAGCAGCGCCCACCATCCTCCCAATCCAGTGAATTGAATTTTCCCCAGCTGAGCTTCCACCAACAACAACAACAGCAGCAGCAACAGCAGCAACAACAGCAGCAGCAGCAGCTGCACGAACATTCCCGCCAACAGCAGGACAATCGTCCCTTGTCACATCCGTCAAGCGTTACCAGCGACCGTGGCGACATCCATATTAAGTCCGAGCCAACCGACGACATCGGCAGCTCCGACTGTGACCAGCAGATGATGTTGAACAAAGAGCACGACAGCGAACAATCGATGATGCAGTCGCACCATCAGCAGTCGATGTTCTACAACAACTTCGAGACGAAATCCGAAAGTGGAAGCTCTGAGATTCTATCACGCCCCCAGACCCCGAACAGCACCTCGACCCCGTACAGTGCGAACATCTCCGACATTCTCGGCCAGCAGATGGACAATCTGCCGCTGAACAACATGGCGAACATCAGCAATCTGAATAACATGGGCCCGCCCAAGAAGTTCCAAATGAACAAGATCTTCGAGAAGAGCAGCAACTTCGAGACGAACTCGAACTCCTCGAACAGCTCGACGTCCAGTGGCAAGCGGGCGAATCGCACCCGCTTCACCGACTATCAGATCAAGGTGCTGCAGGAGTTCTTCGAGAACAACTCGTACCCGAAGGACAGCGACCTGGAGTATCTGAGCAAGTTGCTGCTGCTGTCACCGCGCGTGATTGTCGTCTGGTTTCAGGTAGGTTTGTCCGACAATGAGGCATTCGCAGTCAGTTCCGTACCGATACTAAGTCTCTCTTCTCCTTTCTCTCTCTCTCTCTCTCTCTTCCCCTCTGTTCCGTCTCTCATTGCAGAACGCACGCCAGAAGCAACGCAAGATCTACGAGAACCAGCCGAACAACACGTTCTACGAGTCCGAGGAGAAGAAGCAGAACATCAACTACGCCTGCAAGAAGTGCAACCTCGTGTTCCAGCGCTACTACGAGCTGATCCGTCACCAGAAGAACCACTGCTTCAAGGAGGAGAACAACAAGAAGTCGGCCAAGGCGCAGATCGCTGCGGCCCAAATCGCCCAGAGCCTCAGCAGCGAGGACTCGAACTCCAGCATCGACATCAACAATGCCAACTTGCTGTCGTCGAGTCTGGCCGGCCAGCAGGCGGCTGCAGCCGCTGCCGCAGTCGCTGTTGCCGCCGCCGTCGGTGCTGGCGGACCGCCACCACCGCCACCAGTCATTCCCGGTCTGTCCACCAGTCCGGGCATCAATTTGCTCGCCTCGCCACAGCACATCTTCAAGCAGCAATCGGTGCTGCCCAGTCCGGGGACGCACGTCGACAGCACATCGCCGCTGCCCAAGTTCGAGTGCGACAAGTGCCAGCTGACCTTCAACCGCTACGAGCTGTACAAGGAGCACCAGCTGATCCACCTGATGAACCCCAGTCTCTTCATGGCGCAGAGCTACAGCGAGTCATCGCCCTTCGGCATTCTGCAGAATCTCCAGGGCGGCAACAACACCACCACCACCACCACCACCAACACCAACACCGGCACCACGACCGCCACCAGCCAGCAGGACACCTCAATGGACCTGAGCCGCCAGAAGAAGCGCAAGTACTCCGAAACGCAGCCCTCGCCCGACGACATGCAACAGCAGAACGACTACGAGGCATTCAACAAGAAGTTCAAGAACGATCAGTACGACTTCCTCTATCAGTACTTCATGCAGAACGAGACCAACGCCGACCTCAAGAAGCAGTTCCAGCAGCAGCAGCAGCAGCAGCCCGACCTCGATCTCGACTATCTGGCCAACTACTATCAGCAGAACGAACTGAAGAAGCGCAGCAACTACGATTTTTTATTTCAATACTATGTGCGAAATGAATCGAAGCAGCCGACCAGTGCGGCCAGCCTGATGCTGCTGAACGACGAAGCTAACAAACCAAATATGGACTTTCTCTTGCAGTACTACCAACTAAGTGAATCGAAGAAGTTTTTTCAGTTAGATGCCTCGCCCCAACGAATACATGATTTTCCACCATTGCTGAACTTGAGCAGTGCAGCTGCTGCAGTGGCGGCCACCATCAACAGCAGCAACAACAATGGTCATCAGGTGGTCTCGCCAAACGAAACTGCAATGGGTACACCGGTCAACAGCAGCAGTGGACCAGTGCCGGTGCACAGCACTACGCCGGCGCAGCAGATGAACGTGAACAGCAGCAACAGCAATGGTGGTGGTATTGGGAACAAAGATATCATCAACAACAGCAACAGCAACAGCAGCACGAACAGCAGCAACAGCAGCACGAACAACAGCAACAATACCAGCAGCAACAGCAGCAACAACACCAACAACAACACCACACAACTGTCGGCAGTCGGCGACTCGAAGCCACTGTCAGTGACAGCAGCTGGTGGTGGGAGCGGGGTACAAGCAACAGTAACAACACCCGGCGTCAATGCAATGACCCCTGGCAGTGGTAGTTTCTTCACGAACGCCCTCAGCAACAGTCGCCATTGTGCCGTCATACCGTCACCGTATCACAATCAACAGGAGAACTCCTCACTGATCTCGAATCGCATCGAAGCACAGTCAACGGCAGCCAGTGCCATCGCAGCGCCGCTCATGGACGATGCATCGGGGAAAATTCACCACACGCCGAAAAGTTCACCACACAATAATAACAACAACACGAGCAACAACAACAACAGCATTGACATTGATCTCGACACCGGCCACGATGGCGCCCCGGTTGCCGGTCTCGTCGTCGGTGGATCGTCATCGGGCCTGCTCACCGGACCACCGCAGGCCGCGATGCAGCTGGACGAGGCGATCACAACCGCCACCGAGAAGCAGAACAGCAAGCGCCTGCGCACCACCATACTGCCGGAGCAGCTGAATTTTTTATACGAATGCTACCAGAACGAATCGAACCCCAGCCGCAAGATGCTCGAGGAGATCTCGAAGAAGGTTAACCTCAAGAAGCGTGTCGTTCAGGTGAGTGAGGGTGGCTCTTTCCGCCGATTTTTCGCCGCAAACTTCTAAGTATGCGACTTTGTGTTGTTTGCTCTCGTTGTTGCCTACTTGTCGTGTGCTCTATCTCTCTTTTTGTTTTCCCCCTTGTTTGCTGGTTTTTTTTTTCTATTTTTTTTCGTTTTCTTTTTTTTTGTTTTTTTTTCTTTAGTAATCCTGACACAGATGCGCTCGCTCGCCTCCCACTCGCCCGTTTGTGTTCTGTTCTCCTTGATTTGAGTTCTCGTCGCACACGCACCTGTGTGTGCGATTGATTTTGTTTTACCCGCTCCCTCCCCAACCCACCCATCCAGCCCACATTTTGTTAATCCTTGTTTGCGCTTGCTCGAATCATTAGTCGATCAAAATCGAAATCACGTCTCCGTCATATACACCATCAAACAAACCACAAAAACACAAGAAAAAAAAAAAAAACACACCACCAACCTATGTTTCTACCACACCCAGGTCTGGTATCAGAACTCGCGCGCCCGTGAGCGCAAGGGCCAGTTCCGTCAGAACATTCAGATCATAAACAAGAAGTGCCCGCATTGCGCGGCCATCTTCAAGATAAAGTCCGCCCTGGAATGGCATCTCCAGTCGAAGCACGGCGACAAGCAGGCGATCAATGTCGATCAGATCCCCGATCTGAAGTTCGCCGACGGTCTGTTGGGCAGCGCCGCACCTGTGGCCGCGCCGCCAGGCGACCCCGATCGCGACCAGCACAGCAAGCAGCAGCAGCAGCAAAAGAAAGAGCTGAGCTCGCCGCCAACGACACCGCCGCCGCCACCGGTGCAGGCATCGTTGACCAGCGCCCGTGCGGCCGTGGCCGCAGCCGCCGCCGCCGCAGCAGCAGCAGCAGCAGCTGCCACACTGCCATCGAACGCGGCGAGTGCAGCCGCCTCGATTCTCGCCCTCGTCAAGGGCGGCGGCGGCGGCGGCGGCACCCCGCTCGATCTTAGCCGGGCGCCACCACCATCGCTGCCGGTGACCCATCACAGCCATCACAGCCATCACAACCAGCAGCATCAGCACCAGACAAGCGGCAGCAGCAAGTATGAGCAGAGCGAAAGCGAGATAAGCTTCTCCGATTCGAACAATGACCATGACGAGTCCAATGACTTTTTTATTCCCTCGTCGTCATTGAACGCAAACGGCGCCGGCGGCATGATGGTGGCGGGCCGTCAGGCGAACAACGCTGCCGATGGGCAGAACGGCGGCAGCGTCTGCAGCTACATGAGCGACTACAATGCGGCCACGAATGGGAATCTGTCCAGCGACTATCTGGGCGCGATGGAACGTGACAACACCAATTCGCCGGTCAGTCAGACGTCAAGCAATCACAGTGTCCAGCAGAAGAAGCGCTTTCGCACGCAAATGAGCAACCTCCAGGTGCGCATTCTGAAGTCGCTCTTCCGCGACGTGAAGACCCCCTCGATGACCGACTGCTCGAACATTGGCCGCGAGATTGGACTGCAGAAGCGCGTCATTCAGGTGAGCCTCTTCTTTCCGTTTCAATTTTGATGTGCTCCTTCCTCTCTCTCTCTATCTCTCTCTCTCTCTCTCGCACTCTCTCTGTCTCTGAAAGAGAAGCGATTTCCTTCTTGTTCTCTTTGCGTTTGCTTTTCCTTTCTTGTTCGGTTTTTCTTTTCTGTTTGCAAACTTCTCCTCTCCGCTGAGCCGGAAGGGGAGTCTCTAAGGCTGTCTGTGTACTCACTTCCGTTTCCGTTTCCGTTTTTGTTGTTGCAGGTGTGGTTTCAAAACGCCCGCGCCAAGGAGAAGAAGTCCCGCAATCAGCGCTTCCACCACGACGAGAACACCCTCGAGGGCTCGTCGAAGGGCGCCACCGTCGACTCGACCACGTCCGTGCCGGAGATGCGCGACTGCAACATCTGTCAGGTGCAGAATGTCAACATCCAGGAGCATGCGTTCTCCGCCAAGCACATCGCCCAAGTGCGGCTCCTCCTCGAGGCGAGCAGCAGCAAGAACGATGATCAGCCGGACAACCATCAGCAGCAGCAGCACCATCAGATGGAGAACAGCACCGAGCATGACTTCAATGGAATGTACACCAGCGTTTATGGCCACCAGTCGAAGAGCACCGACACCGAGCGATCGGACACGTTCCAGCCGGACGATGACGATGCCGATGGTGAGAATCATTTCGCCGGCAACGATCCTGATGCCCCCAAGGACGACAACAACGACGACGATGATGACGACCACGACGACAGCAACAAGACGGATATGAAACAAGGCGAAGACCTCGCCCTCAGCGAGGCCAACAAGGCCGCCCTGGCGCTGAGGAACTTCAACAAATTGCAACAGCACTTCGCTGCCGCCACCGCTCTGGCCAAGCAGCACCACCAGCACCAGCACCAGCAGGCGCCCCAGTGCGATGCAATATCGTCGGCATCGCCGCCGACCATGGAGAACAATCTGATGCTGAAGATCAACGCGGACAACACGCTCACGTCGAATCACACCGAAATGCTGCAGCAGCTCTTCAGCTACAGTCAGATGAGTGGTGAGTTGTTGCATTCGTAGCCGTACCCTTTCGCATTGTTCTTGTGTTTTTGTTTCGTTAGACATTTTTTTTTTGTTGGCCTTTTTTTTTAATTTTAATTTTATTTGTGGGAAAAAAACGTGTTTGTACAAAATAATTTTATTTAAATGTAAATAGTTGATAAACAAGAAAAAAAAAACAAAAAACACACAATCTATTGGGCATTCGTTAAAAAAAGAGAAAAAAAAAATTCTTTTGGTTGTGCTAATGTTATGAAATAATTTAGTGGAACCGACGTGGAGAGACTCGGCTTCTCGGTGGATTCTCCTCAGTCTTCCACCGTCGCACGTCGCACTAGATTAGCACTGTAAGGACTGACCGAAGTGGCGGAAGAGGCTTTTAATGTTTAAAAGTCGACCGAGAAGTTCATCGAGAAGAGGAGAGCATAAAATAAATAAACACCTCGCAGAAGAAAATTAAAAAAAAAAAAAAAAAAAAAACAAGAAGAAAGAATATATATACACTAATGATTAATTTTCAAAATGCTTCCTTTAATTTTTAAGAGAACAAAAAAAAAAGAAAATCATAAGAAGATATACGACAAGTTAAGAAATAAAATAAAAAAAAAATCATTTAAATATAATTTTAAGTTTAAAAAAAATCACAAAACAAAATACTATACCCTCGTGTAATGTAATGTAGACTATAAATATGTAGAGAGAGAGAGAGAGATATTTTTTGTTTGTTCCGAGTTGTATCCTTCAGTTCGACGGTAGTTATTGTCACGCGCTATTAATTTAAGTTAAACAACATTTTGCCTAAATTTGTGACTTGTATCCCCTGGCACTCTCAACTGACGTTTAACACTCGCCTGGCGTCCCCCTTTGATGGGGAAAAAAAATCCCAGTTAGTTAGGAGTGCTCAAACACAAGCCCCGCCCCAAAAAACTAAACAAAATGTTCCACAACCATGTATACAATTTATCAAAAAAAAAAAAAAAAACACAAAAATCTTGTTTAAAATTGCGAAAAAACAAACATTTACTCCATTAAGAACCACAAATTCTTGCACACATATTTTTAACTATTATTTCTGTATTTTAATGTTTAGTTTTTAATTTATACATAAAATCTGAATATATATATATTTTATTATTATTATTTTATTTTTCTTCAATTTCTGTTCTTTTTTTTTTTGTGTGAAAATAATGAAGAGAAGAAAAACTGAACAAAAAAAAAAAAATTACACGCAACATTTTAACAGTGTTTTAAATAAAAACAAAAAATAAATAAAAACTTTTATTTATATTTCAAAAAAAGAAGAAAAACGTCAACCAGTTGTGTGTGTGTTTTTTTTCTTCTCTCTCTCTGTTTTTCGTTCTCATTTGGTTCGTTCTTTTCGTTCTTTTCGTTGTGTTTCGTTGGCAGTTTGTTTTTGTTCGCCTCTGTGTTGTGATTCATTTCGATGTTTGCTGAATCGTTTTCTATTCCCTCTTCCATCTCTCGTTTCTTTCTCTTTTCCACTCTAGTCATTGGCGGGAAGTAAGGCGATTGGAAGGAGGAGGCCAAAGAGGAGAAGAACTCTTTTTTATACGACAAGTGAAGAAGTAAGTAACGTGGTGTGCATGTGGTTTCTTGTAGACATTTTAGGGAAGTCGTTGCGTCGTTCAGGTAAGTCACGAGAGGCGCAGTGATCACGCGTCAGCCAAACCGATCGCACCTCACCTACTTTAGTTCCTTAGAGTACCCTCGTCGAAGTGACAAGGTAGCTCTTCACAAAAGTCCATGCCATCAGAAAAAGTTGACCGTCACGCGCCGACACCCCAGATCAGCTGAGAGCTGGCCAACCTCTTCCGTGGCACACCTCGGCCTCAGTCAACGTGCCCCTCCATTAAGCTCGGTCTAGTGCTGTGAGCTGATAGTGGTCGCTTCCAAGCTACGTGCACCACCTGAGGCATGATCAACGAATTCCATCGGGACGGCAGTGTCGACCTTTCTCGACTTTCTCCAGACCATCAGGAAGTTGCCAACGCTGGCAATACAGCTCCAAATCAGCTGAGAGCTGGCCAACCTCTTCCGTGGCACACCTCGGCCTCAGTCAACATGCCCCTCCATTAAGCTCGGTCCAGTGCTGTCCGTCGACTACACTGGCTCGTCCACATCGAACGACTGGACAACAACGCTCCAGCAAAGAGGGTCTTCGAATCCGAGCCTCCTGGTTCGAGAAGGAGGGGAAGACCGAACCTCCGGTACAAAGACCAAGTCATCGCGGATGCAAGACACCTTGGCCTTGATGACTGGAAGCAGCGTGCCCAGAACCGCCACCGATGGAAGGCAGCAATTGCTCAGGCTCAGTCCCGTCATGGTTCGTCTGCCTGATAAGTAAGTAAGTAAGTGCTGTGAGGTGATAGAGGTCTCTTCCAGGCTACGTGCGCCACCGGAGGCATGATCATCGAACTCCATCGGGACGGCAGTGTCCACCTTTCTCGACTTTCTCCAGACCATCAGGAAGTTGCCAACACTGGCGATACAGCTCCAAATCAGCTGTGGTGGCCAAGCTCTTCCGTGGCGCACCTCGGCGTCAGTCAACATGCCCCTCCATTAAGCTCGGTCTTGTGCTGTGAGGTGATAGAGGTCGCTTCCAAGCTACGTGCGCCACCGTATGCGTGGTCAACGAATTCCATGGTGACGCTAGTGACTTAACAATTCCACCTTTCTCGACTACTCGAATTCCCACTAGATCCCTGAGCACAGAGCGTGCGACTGTCTGAAGACTGACAGCCCGGCCTTCGCCATTCATGCTAATGAGTCCAGCGTTAGCCATCCTCTCCATGGTACAGCGCGCTATGGGATCCAGTGTCCTCAGCAGGACGTCCCCTTAATGACATCTTCCCTGGGTCCTCTCCACAACTGCAGAGTCTGGATCCTAGGCGCCCGGTAGCTAGACGAACATGGTGCCCGAATGGCAGAGTCTTGAAGGAGGTTGCCAACACTGGCGACACAACTCCAGATCAGCTGTGGTTGACCCTGGGCCTCAATCAACATGCCTCTCCACTCGGCTCGGTCTTGTGTTGGTTGCTCCCAGCCACGCACCGGAGGCAGCTTCCTTAAATACCCACGCTCTTCGTGAAATCCATCGTCGAGCCAGTCACTTGGTGGTCAGTTTGCACCAAAAAGTGACGACCTTCTCCAGACTTCTTGAACTCCCACTAGATCCCTGTGTAGAGAGGGTGCCGTCACGTCCGTGTTAAGACTGACAGCCCGGCTTTCGCCATCCATGCTAATGTGTCCGGTGGCATCAGTCGTTAGCCATCCTTAGGTCGACGTCCCCTTAAAAAACATGTTCCCTGGGCCCTCTCCACAACTGCAGATTCTTGCACCTAGACGTCTGGTCGCTTGACAAATATGCTGCCCCAATTGACGCAGCCTCAGGTGGGATGTCGCTTTAGACCATCAGGAGGTTGCCAACACTGGCGATACAGCTTCAAGCCACGCACCGGAGGCAGCTTCCTTAAAAAGCCACTCTCTCCCTGCGAAATTCATCGTGACGACAGTGACTTGGTGACTCCAGACTCCAGACTCCAGACTTCTCAAATTCCTAAGTCCCTGTGTACAGAGGATCTACGAAACCTCGCCTCCCTGCCTTGCCTTGACGTCAAAGCTAGGACATTGCCCTCAAGTTTGGTCAAGGAGCAGTATTTGGTTGCATCTGTCGGGGCCTCCTGTCGTGTCCTGTCGTGTCCTCTATCGCCTGTCGGGGCGTGTGCACATTTGAGGCTTATGCTGGCGAAGTTAGCCTTGATTCGGATCGTCAATTTGAAGCGTTCGCTTACACCCCCAAAGCTCAAGACTGCTTGCCTAAGTCCTGCGGCTGATGACAAGCCCGCACCCAAATGTGCGCTGACCACGTTCTTTGCAACAGGCACCGAAGGGCAACACCCGGCCCGTTGCATCGCATGCAATTTGGAAGTCTGTTCACCACTAGTGCAAAAAAGCACTCGCAGCACTACCCATGGCGAGCCCCACTTCACTCCAGACATCCACCACAGAGCGGCCATTTTCGTGGAATTATGGTGACTTCCGTTCAAAAAATTGGTTGCCTTAGGAGCATCTTCTGACTGCGAGGGAACGATGGACGCTCACAGCCCCATCATCCTCATCATCAGTGCCTAGCGCCTTCGCCGGGCTGTCGGCAGAGGGCCGCAACACGTCCACGCCCACGCCCAAGCAAGCTTTCCTGTCAAAACCTCCTCCTTGTCTGCCCGCTGAGAACTCCCAGGAGCCACTGATGAATACGCAAGAGCTTTCCAACAAGAGACGGTGACTTGCCAAGGTTCTCTTTGGAAAATCGATAACACGTCCGTGGGCTGAAATGGGATGTACCCCTGGCCGATGAAGAGGAGCCAAAGATGGTCACAAAGAGGAAGCATCTGGAAAGGGGAGCATTTGGAGCCACCTCGTGAGCTTTCGTGGTGATTTGACGAACTTTTCGAAATGCAAGGACAAGGGTGGGTTCGATGTTGAGTGCGAATGTTGATAGGGGTTGCAACCATGCTTTTTAAGGATAATAGAGGAAATGAGTTGATGAAGCTCTCCTTTGCTGGAAGGGGTCTGAAAAGGTCTGTTCAAAAATACAGCTTCTTCTTTGTTGGGCGCCACAGTCCTGAGCCTCAACCAACAAGGCTCGGCGCAGAGCACGCTACAGTCTGGTGTGAACCTGGACCTCAGGTCGCATGGTGGTTCGCTCGCTACATCCAGTGGCGCACAGCAAGTTGGTTGAGATCCTACTCCATTCATGGTCGCTTGGTCGTGCGCCCGCTCTATCCAGTGGCGCCCACGAAGTTGGTTGAGATCCTCCTCCATTCATGGTCGCATGGTCGTTCGCCCGCTTCATCCAGTGGCGCACAGCAAGTTGGTTGAGATCCTCCTCCAGTCATCTCAATCGAGAACGTCGTTGTCCCAATGGTTCGTCTTCGATGTCCCTTCGGGCATAAGCTGTGGTGTTCATCCGCTCTACATGACCTAGCCACTAAAAGAGCTGGATTCGACGAGCCTGACAGTCCCTCCAGACACCTGACCAAAGATCCCACGCAGAACTTTTCTCCCAGAACGTTCGAGAGCGTCATAGGAGCGTCTTGCAAGGATTGACACTGAGTCATGGCGGGAGGAAGAACACACAGCATGAGCGTTTCCTACCCACCCCTTGACTGAATGTCATTTGTTCGCTCTTGCTTAAGCGGGTTGACTTAGAACGCTCACCAGTTACCACCGTACTCCACTTTCTGTTGTCTCTGAGAAAATGGCGACGGGATACCTACTTTCACTGGGTGTCCTTTGAATGCTTACCTCCCTGTCCTCAGAGGAATCACAAAATGCAAGGATTGTGAATTTATTGCGAGGAACTCATGGTGTTTCGTGGAAAAAGGTTGGCCAAGGGATCCTAATCATCCTCCACACTGTCCAGCGGCGTCTCACACATGGTTGTCCTCTGGCTGTAGCTTAAGTCTCAACTCGAATGGTTTGAGATTACCACGCGACACCTCGATGTCGTGGGGAGCCCGATCCACCTGAACTGTAAATACGTTCCCAAACATTTGCAAGTTTGAGGGATGATTCTTGAAGACGTTGCTTCGGCTTCAGCAAGTTGGTTGCGGCCCAGGTACCATCCCAGACTCTGGCGCCGATCCAAGAAGAAGATGAATTGGTTCGGCTTCTCTTGTTTCCACTGGCGAACGGATCTCGTGGTGTGAACCTTAAGACGAAGAGAGGTCATGCAAAACCAAGCAGTCTTCTTCAGGATTCCAGTGGGAACTTGGCATCTCTTTGAATTCGTAGACTTTTCTGACAAGACGTGTGCTCATGCGCTGTCCATCTAGAGGGTGTCTAGACAAGCACCACAAGTTGGAGGCCGATGCTACCGCGGTGTCCAACTAGAAGGCGTCCAGACAAGCACCACCAGTTGGAGGCCGGTGCTACCGCGGTGTCCATCTAGAAGGCGTCTAGACAAGCACCAACAGTTGGAGGCCGGTGCTTCCGCGGTGTCCAACTAGAAGGCGTCCAGACAAGCACCACAAGTTGGAGGCCGGTGCTACCGCGGTGTCCAACTAGAAGGCGTCCAGACAAGCACCACAAGTTGGAGGCCGGTGCTACCGCGGTGTCCAACTAGAAGGCGTCCAGACAAGCACCACAAGTTGGAGGCCGGTGCTTCCGCGGTGTCCAACTAGAAGGCGTCCAGACAAGCACCACAAGTTGGAGGCCGGTGCTACCGCGGTGTCCAACTAGAAGGCGTCCAGACAAGCACCACAAGTTGGAGGCCGGTGCTACCGCGGTGTCCAACTAGAAGGCGTCCAGACAAGCACCACAAGTTGGAGGCCGGTGCTTCCGCGGTGTCCAACTAGAAGGCGTCCAGACAAGCACCACAAGTTGGAGGCCGGTGCTACCGCGGTGTCCAACTAGAAGGCGTCCAGACAAGCACCACAAGTTGGAGGCCGGTGCCACCGCGGTGTCCGTCGACAGGGCGTCTAGACAAGCACCACAAGTTGGAGGCTGGTGCTACCGCGGTGTCCAGCTAGAAGGCGTCTAGACAAGCACCACAAGTTGGAGGCCGGTGCCACCGCGGTGTCCGTCGACAGGGCGTCCAGACAAGCACCACAAGTTGGAGGCCGGTGCTACCGCGGTGTCCAACTAGAAGGCGTCTAGACAAGCACCACAAGTTGGAGGCCGGTGCCACCGCGGTGTCCGTCGACAGGGCGTCCAGACAAGCACCACAAGTTGGAGGCCGGTGCTACCGCGGTGTCCATCTTGAAGGTGGAAGCCGATGGTCTCTCAGTTTCCATCTAGAAAGCGTTCAGACAAGCGCCACAAGCTGGAAGTCGGTGCTCCCTCGGTTTCCGTCTAGAAGGCGTCCAGACAAGCACCACAAGTTGGAGGCCGGTGCTACCGCGGTGTCCAACTAGAAGGCGTCCAGACAAGCACCACAAGTTGGAGGGCAATGCTACCGCGGTGTCCATCTTGAAGGTCGAGCCGTTGCTTCGATCGATGTGATGGCTCTGCAACCGACGTTCAAAAAAGTTGACCGTTCGAACCCTTAGCGGGGACACCAACCAATTATAACACTTTTTCTTCATTTATCTCGTTTCAGTATTTGACAGCAGAGCCTCGCGGGATCGACCCACAAGACAAGACAAGAAATCAATAAAACAAAACAAGAAAGCACGACGCATGGAGAAGAGGCAATCACAATGTTTTCCTAGCCCCCTCTCCCGTTTAGACGAATATTCGCGGTTAAAATCTAAAATTTAAATTTAAACAAAAAACAAAAAAAAAAACAAGCTACAAAAAGTTCCTATTTTGAAAATAATGAAATGTTAAGTTAAATGTGAAGCAAAAAAAGAAGAAGAAGAAGAAGACGAAATCTCATCCTCTTATAAAAATGTGCAGAGCCTGCCACAAGCAATTGCGTGGGTCTCTTGAGATAGATTTAATGTAAGGTGAATGTCACCCATAACACACACACACACTGTTCCTACGTAACGATACTTAATTTTAATGATTTATGAAACGAAACAGAAAGATACTATAGACATTTAAGGCAAAAAAAAAAACACTAAGCTAACAAGAGAGTTCCTAGGAGATAAGCGAAAATTTATCTTTAAAACAAAAAAGAAGTGAAACAAAATTTATTTAACTCGTGTATGAAGCATTTTTTTAATTTTAAGTCATGTGGAAAAAAAAAACGAAAAAAACATTTTAATTAGGTAATGCAAAAAGAAACAAACAAAAATGAAGAAGATAACGTTTTCATGGGTGCCAATTTTTGATTGATTTTGAAACAAAAAAGACGATGATTTTTATTTACAAAGAAACGAAATTAATCTCTCGACTCTAACGAAACAAAAAAAAATGATGACGATGATGATGATGATGTATGTACGTGAGATACAAATTAAAGGAAAAACAATGACTGACTAATCTACTCTTAACCAAGAAGCTATGGAAACTGGTCGACGAGACTCAAGAAATCATATCTCTGAAGAATTTTTGTATCCTTCAGCAGGACACTGAAACAAGGCAAAAAAAGAAAAACAGAAGAAACCACTCACAAGTGAAACAAAACGATGACGATGATGAAGATGATGCTGTGGGCTGAGACACCGTTAAATTCAAAGGTGTGCCTGTGCGGCAAATACCCACGATTCATGCGACAGCAAGAAAAATAAACTCCTAATGAGGACGGAGACGACGAAGAAGACGTAAAGAAAGAAAGAAAGAAAGAAGAAAAAAAAAACCAAAACACTATATAAACGAATATGATGCTCCTAAATTTATAAGTGAAAATTAAAAGGTTCCTATATATTAAATATATAAAATTAAAATTAAATTAAACTTAGTATTACTATCAAATAGAAAAAAAAGCAAAAAACCTAAATCAACCACGACAGAAAAAAAAAAAAAAAAGAAATATATATGAGAACTGCAAGCGAGAACATACCCTCGTAGCAGACTCATAAATCATCTATAAATGATTAAATAAAATATACTTCACGAGCAAACTACATAGAATATATATATATTTGAAAAAAACAACAACCTACTAACATTCTTACCGCTATATATACACATTCATACACTTTCATTCGGAATCGTTTGTTTTGAATGGAAAAGTGGGTGAATTTGATGATTTTTTTAAATGTACGAAGGCGTATCTATTTTACTATTGATTTAGTTTGTTTTCGGATGGATGGTACTTTTTTCTGTGAACTTAAACTTTCCTTTTTGTCTGTTGCAAGTGAGCTATTGTACTATTTTTTATGTAATTTTATTGTATGGCGTAAATTATTTCACTATTATGTATGTGTTCCATTGGGCGGGTGGATGTGGATCTTTGGCGCGTTGCTTGGCTGCCAAGTGGCAATGAATGAAGGGGAAGCGACGATAGACAATCGGCTCTTTGCATCGAGGAGCGGCTGGACTTTGCTTTATACTGTATTCGTCAAGGGGGAGTGCCTGGAGTTGTTTGACTTCAGGAAAGTTTCGTGGTTCGACAACATAGAGGCTTCTGATGAGGTGGCTTCAAGAAAGTTGCTGCAGCTGACCACACAGAGGCCTCTGAAGCGCTGACTTCAAGAAAGTTCCTCCGGCTGACCACACAGAGGCCTCTGAAGCGCTGACTTCAAGACAGTTCCTCCAGCTGACCACACAGAGGCCTCTGAAGCGCTGACTTCAAGAAAGTTCCTCCAGCTGACCACACAGAGGCCTCTGAAGCGTTGACTTCAAGAAAGTTCCTCCAGCTGACCACACAGAGGCCTCTGAAGCGCTGACTTCAAGAAAGTTCCTCCAGCTGACCACGCAGGGGCCTCTAAAGCGCTGACTTCAAAAAAGTTCCTCCAGCTGACCACGCAGAGGCCTCTGAAGCGCTGACTTCAAGACAGTTCCTCCAGCTGACCACGCAGGGGCCTCTAAAGCGCTGACTTCAAAAAAGTTCCTCCAGCTGACCACACAGAGGCCTCTGAAGCGCTGACTTCAAGAAAGTTCCTCCAGCTGACCACACAGAGGCCTCTGAAGCGCTGACTTCAAGAAAGTTCCTCCAGCTGACCACGCAGGGGCCTCTAAAGCGCTGACTTCAAAAAAGTTCCTCCAGCTGACCACACAGAGGCCTCTGAAGCGCTGACTTCCAGAAAGTTCCTCCGGCTGACCGCACAGAGGCCTCTGAAGCGCTGACTTCAAGACAGTTCCTCCGGCTGACCACACAGAGGCCTCTGAAGCGCTGACTTCAAGACAGTTCCTCCGGCTGACCACACAGAGGCCTCTGAAGCGCTGACTTCAAGAAAGTTCCTCCAGCTGATCACACAGAGGCCTCTGAAGCGCTGACTTCAAGAAAATTCCTCCAGCTGACCACACAGAGGCCTCTGAAGCGCTGACTTCCAGAAAGTTCCTCCAGCTGACCACACAGAGGACTCTGAAGCGCTGGGTGATGGACCAGAGGCATCTGACTGTGATCGCCCAGAGACGTCTGACTTCAAGCAAGTTCCTTCAGTTGACGACACAGAGAGCCCCGCAGCTCACGAGCTTCAAGTAAATCCTCCACTTGCCTGCACAGAGCCTCCTAAAAAGCCCAAATCTGAAGGCACACCCTCAATGATCGACGACCTTAAACTCGCTTGAGCAAGCAAAAAATATGATCGCATTCCACCCCCAAATGAGAAATGTACAAAAAACCTAAACAAACAATATCCCATCAAGAATGCTTTCAAATAAATTTGATTTTAAATTTAAATCTATATATATGTATACAAATAATATTATTATTTTTTTTTTTAACTTAAAAAGTGCAATAAAATAAACGTACATGTATACTTGGTTAAGGACTTTCGACGCAGAGTGTATATAAAAATGCATAAAGACAACGAAAGTGAACACAGATGCGCATGCAAAACTGAAACGAAACAATGCAATAGTGAGACACTTTCAAACCGGCACCCACATCCCGCCCAAGCAGGCTAAGGGATGTCAACGAAACCTAACACAAGTATGCAAAATATATGTCAATGAATTAGAGTTATTATTAGCAAACGGAGAACGAATCCTATTACAACATTATTTTCCAAGAAAACAAAAAAAAAAAATTAATTTGTTTGTCTGAATTTATCTAATCAAGGGAGTTTTGCGTTTTTTTTTTTTTGAAAATGATGAACACTAAATTTAATAAGAAAAATTTATAAATCGAGATGAAAGAAAAAAGAAAAAAGAAAAACTAAGAAAACCGAAGGAAAAACGGCAAATTAACTGAAAAAACATAGTTCCTAATTTGTATCACAATATTTATATATATAAAGTAAAACAAACAAAAATTATAAATATATATTTAAAATGATATTAAAAAAAAAAAAAAAAAATTACTATTATATTACCTAAGACTATTAAGGAGAGATAGACATAAAGGCAACAACCAGACACACAGCGGTGGTGTCGAATTTTTCTTTTTCATTTGTTTAAGCAAAACTAAGAGATGATAGGGGTTTTTTTTTTTTGTTTTTTGTGTTTAACTTACGTCCTTTTTTTTTGTTTGATTATTCGTTTTGAATTGTTTGGCTTTTGGTTTTGTGAAATTTTGGATTTTTATTTTGTGGTTCCTTTTAACCCCAGCCCCGTCTAATTTCTTCTGTCGGTTTTGTTGTCTGTTTCTTTGATTTATGATTTTTTTTTTGTTTGGTTTCATTTTGAATGATATTTGGAAGAAAAAAAAAACCAAAAAAATATTTATACTTACACACACACATACATAAGAGTTCCTAAAGAAAAGAAGAAGAGTTATTCATTATATTAACTAAATATTTGCTAAGTAAACAAAAAAATAATAATTCTGGAAAGACAACACTTGAGAATGAAAAGATCTATGCATTTCCAAAAAAAAACAAAAAAAAAAAACCAACCAAGAATTATAACTAGAAATTTATTTAAATAGGAGAAAAAAAAACCCACTATAATGATAAACATTAAGAAAGAATAAAAAAAAAAAAAAAAATAAAATGAAACACTATTCGAATCCTCGCAAAAATATGTGAATTAAGTAAACATTAAATAAAAGAAAAAAAAAACCAAACAATTTAAATGATAATTGCTAAGTTTATTTGATATAAACACAACACTATGAAACTTAAGAAAAGATACAATTTTTAAGTTTTAACATTATATTTAATGAAAAAACTATAAGAAAAGTATATATTATTATAAGTATACAAAGCAAACGATGATATGATGATGCGACGTTGATGACGATGCCGATGACGATGACGATGATGACGATGATAATGATAATGATGATGATGATAGTTTTTAGTATATCAAAGGCAAAAAGAGAAACTCAAACAGTTGACACTCACACATCCACTCAGACTCGCAGACCGGACATTTTAGTGTAGAATCAAAGAAATAAAGAATAACAAGATGTGAACAGTCTTTCTCGCCCTATTCTCGGATTCCCAAGCCACTCGCATCAGTTCACTCCTGGCCTCGTCCCCCAGCCCCCATTCCCCATACCCCCCTCCCACCCAGCAATCATCATGTTCGTGTCCACTTTTTGGCCTCCCGTCGAGTGTTCATCCCCCAACCCACGTTCTCCACTCACCCCCCATCCACCACAAGACCCCTCAATTTTTCGTTTGTTCTTTTGGGAAACCTTATAATAAATGCCACATTGAAAGACGATAAGACAACATATCACAGTATACGTAATCCACGACGAAAAAAACCAAAAAAAAAAAGTAAATAATAATATTAAACTAAAATCTAAACCAAACGAAAAAAAAAACCCTAAAATACGATTAAAATTTTACCTCTAACGAGACACCGGGTTTTTTTTCTAGAGAACCTTATGAACACATCCATTTTCGCTTGTTTCATTTGCGTCTCAATATTCCCTCCCCAAGCCCCCCGCCCACACCCCCCCCCCCCCCCCCCCCACCAACCCCACCCACAACTGAACTCATTTCAAAAAACAATCTGTTCCATATTTTTCTGTTTTTTTTTTTGCAAAAATTAACGACATTCTCAAATTCAATTACAAACAAAATGCAAGAAAACAAAAAAAAAAAACTTAAATTTAAACTAAACAACATCAGATAATCCAAATAAATAAAAAAAAAAAAAAAAACTATGAAGAAAATAAATAAATTCAAAGTAAGAAAAAAACGTAAGAAGTTCCTATATATATTTCAAAATATTTAAAATAAAGAAATATGTGCATATTATTAAAAATGTAATTTTGTGTGTTTTTTTTTTCGCATACTTTGCCGGAACCTCAGTCACTTGCCATACCCCACCTCCACCGCGACGATTGGTTTCAATAAGCACACCCTCCCACAGCGTGTTGGCGATTAAAAATCACGCTGAATTCGCCCTGAAATCCCAGGCCAGCGGAAGCTCCCTGGCAACCAGTGTGAACAATAAACTTTCAGCCCAGTAGTATGCAGTGATTTCCGGCTGAGTGTGCTAAATTCCGCTGCATCTTGGAATTCCCTTGCCGATGTTTCGAATGTTTTTCTTGTTCTCAGGATCGGTAGGTACACACCCTAGGACATGCAGAAAAATGTCCGCAAGTCGCCGGTAGCCAATACTTTCCGAGATATCACCGATTTTCCAAATTTTGTGACTTCAGGTTTGACATTCCACACATTCAAGCAAATATCTCCGGCCCTACTGGGTGTACCGGCGTGTATGAGCACTCAAAAGACGCGTATTTACGTGCTGAATAATTAGCATTTGAAATCAACTGAATCAAGGCAACCGTTTTCGAGATATGTCCGATTTTCCAAAATAAACGACTTTAAGTCACGTTTCGGCACTCTTAAGCGGATATCTCCTGACGTACTTGTCGTAGCGGCGAAATTTATGGCTTAAAAGACGCGTCTTTTCATGCAGAAAAAAAGATTTTTGCCTCAGCTCTCCAGCGAATTCTCCCCCCTCCCCCGCCACCAAAATCCAAGCAGTGGTTAGTAAGGCATTTCTGATGGATTTCAACGCTCATCTTCCAACTGCCACAGCGGCCCTAGTAGGGCTACCGGCGACTTGCGGACATTTTTCTGCATGTCCTGGGGTGTGTATCTACCGATCCTGAGAGTTTGGAGTGCATCCGGCAACTTTGAGATTTTGACTCCAAAATCCAAGCAGTGGTTAGTAAGGCATTTCTGATGGATTTCAACGCTCATCTTCCAACTGCCACAGCGGCCCTATTAGGGCTACCGGCGACTTGCGGACATTTTTCTGCATGTCCTGGGGTGTGTATCTACCGATCCTGAGAGTTTGGAGTGCATCCGGCAACTTTGAGATTTTGACTCCAAAATCCAAGCAGTGGTTAGTAAGGCATTTCTGCTGGATTCCAACGCTCGTCTTCCAACTGCCACAGCGGCCCTATTAGGGCTACCGGCGACTTGCGGACATTTTTCTGCATGTCCTGGAGTGTCTGTTAATCGATCCTGAGAGTTTGGAGTGCATCCGGCAACTTTGAGATTTTGACTCCAAAATCCAAGCAGTGGTTAGTAAGGCATTTCTGATGGATTTCAACGCTCATCTTCCAACTGCCACAGCGGCCCTATTAGGGCTACCGGCGACTTGCGGACATTTTTCTGCATGTCCTGGAGTGTCTGTTAATCGATCCTGAGAGTTTGGGGTGCATCCGGCAACATTGAGATTTTGACTCCAAAATCCAAGCAGTGGTTAGTAAGGCATTTCTGATGGATTTCAACGCTCATCTTCCAACTGCCACAGCGGCCCTATTAGGGCTACCGGCGACTTGCGGACATTTTTCTGCATTGCCTGGGGTGTGTATCTACCGATCCTGAGAGTTTGGAGTGCATCCGGCAACTTTGAGATTTTGACTCCAAAATCCAAGCAGTGGTTAGTAAGGCATTTCTGATGGATTCCAACGCTCATCTTCCAACTGCCACAGCGGCCCTAATAGGGCTACCGGCGACTTGCGGACATTTTTCTGCATGTCCTGGAGTGTCTGTCAATCGATCCTGAGAGTTTGGAGTGCATCCGGCAACTTTGAGATTTTGACTCCAAAATCCAAGCAGTGGTTAGTAAGGCATTTCTGATGGATTTCAACGCTCATCTTCCAACTGCCACAGCGGCCCTATTAGGGCTACCGGCGACTTGCGGACATTTTTCTGCATGTCCTGGGGTGTGTATCTACCGATCCTGAGAGTTTGGAGTGCATCCGGCAACTTTGAGATTTTGACTCCAAAATCCAAGCAGTGGTTAGTAAGGCATTTCTGATGGATTTCAACGCTCATCTTCCAACTGCCACAGCGGCCCTATTACGGCTACCGGCGACTTGCGGACATTTTTCTGCATGTCCTGGAGTGTCTGTTAATCGATCCTGAGAGTTTGGGGTGCATCCGGCAACTTTGAGATTTTGACTCTAAAATCCAAGCAGTGGTTAGTAAGGCATTTCTGATGGATTTCAACGCCCATCTTCCAACTGCCACAGCGGCCCTAGTAGGGCTACCGGCGACTTGCGGACATTTTTCTGCATGTCCTGGGGTGTGTATCTACCGATCCTGAGAGTTTGGAGTGCATCCGGCAACTTTGAGATTTTGACTCCAAAATCCAAGCAGTGGTTAGTAAGGCATTTCTGATGGATTTCAACGCTCATCTTCCAACTGCCACAGCGGCCCTATTAGGGCTACCGGCGACTTGCGGACATTTTTCTGCATGTCCTGGGGTGTGTATCTACCGATACTGAGAGTTTGGAGTGCATCCGGCAACTTTGAGATTTTGACTCCAAAATCCAAGCAGTGGTTAGTAAGGCATTTCTGATGGATTTCAACGCTCATCTTCCAACTGCCACAGCGGCCCTATTAGGGCTACCGGCGACTTGCGGACATTTTTCTGCATGTCCTGGAGTGTCTGTTAATCGATCCTGAGAGTTTGGGGTGCATCCGGCAACTTTGAGATTTTGACTCCAAAATCCAAGCAGTGGTTAGTAAGGCATTTCTGATGGATTTCAACGCTCATCTTCCAACTGCCACAGCGGCCCTATTAGGGCTACCGGCGACTTGCGGACATTTTTCTGCATGTCCTGGGGTGTGTATCTACCGATACTGAGAGTTTGGAGTGCATCCGGCAACTTTGAGATTTTGACTCCAAAATCCAAGCAGTGGTTAGTAGGGCATTTCTGATGGATTTCAACGCTCATCTTCCAACTGCCACAGCGGCCCTATTAGGGCTACCGGCGACTTGCGGACATTTTTCTGCATGTCCTGGGGTGTGTATCTACCGATCCTGAGAGTTTGGAGTGCATCCGGCAACTTTGAGATTTTGACTCCAAAATCCAAGCAGTGGTTAGTAAGGCATTTCTGATGGATTTCAACGCTCATCTTCCAACTGCCACAGCGGCCCTATTAGGGCTACCGGCGACTTGCGGACATTTTTCTGCATGTCCTGGGGTGTGTATCTACCGATACTGAGAGTTTGGAGTGCATCCGGCAACTTTGAGATTTTGACTCCAAAATCCAAGCAGTGGTTAGTAGGGCATTTCTGATGGATTTCAACGCTCATCTTCCAACTGCCACAGCGGCCCTATTAGGGCTACCGGCGACTTGCGGACATTTTTCTGCATGTCCTGGAGTGTCTGTTAATCGATCCTGAGAGTTTGGGGTGCATCCGGCAACTTTGAGATTTTGACTCCAAAATCCAAGCAGTGGTTAGTAAGGCATTTCTGATGGATTTCAACGCTCATCTTCCAACTGCCACAGCGGCCCTATTAGGGCTACCGGCGACTTGCGGACATTTTTCTGCATGTCCTGGGGTGTGTATCTACCGATACTGAGAGTTTGGAGTGCATCCGGCAACTTTGAGATTTTGACTCCAAAATCCAAGCAGTGGTTAGTAGGGCATTTCTGATGGATTTCAACGCTCATCTTCCAACTGCCACAGCGGCCCTATTAGGGCTACCGGCGACTTGCGGACATTTTTCTGCATGTCCTGGAGTGTCTGTTAATCGATCCTGAGAGTTTGGGGTGCATCCGGCAACTTTGAGATTTTGACTCCAAAATCCAAGCAGTGGTTAGTAAGGCATTTCTGATGGATTTCAACGCTCATCTTCCAACTGCCACAGCGGCCCTATTAGGGCTACCGGCGACTTGCGGACATTTTTCTGCATGTCCTGGAGTGTCTGTTAATCGATCCTGAGAGTTTGGGGTGCATCCGGCAACTTTGAGATTTTGACTCCAAAATCCAAGCAGTGGTTAGTAGGGCATTTCTGATGGATTTCAACGCTCATCTTCCAACTGCCACAGCGGCCCTATTAGGGCTACCGGCGACTTGCGGACATTTTTCTGCATGTCCTGGGGTGTGTATCTACCGATACTGAGAGTTTGGAGTGCATCCGGCAACTTTGAGATTTTGACTCCAAAATCCAAGCAGTGGTTAGTAGGGCATTTCTGATGGATTTCAACGCTCATCTTCCAACTGCCACAGCGGCCCTATTAGGGCTACCGGCGACTTGCGGAC
The DNA here is from genome assembly GCA_916610145.1 of Eristalis arbustorum. NCBI lineage: Eukaryota > Metazoa > Arthropoda > Insecta > Diptera > Syrphidae > Eristalis > Eristalis arbustorum. Next base: position 3,391,134 of record OU744321.1, on the reverse strand, counting down.
ATTTTTCTGCATGTCCTGGGGTGTGTATCTACCGATCCTGAGAGTTTGGAGTGCATCCGGCAACTTTGAGATTTTGACTCCAAAATCCAAGCAGTGGTTAGTAAGGCATTTCTGATGGATTTCAACGCTCATCTTCCAACTGCCACAGCGGCCCTATTAGGGCTACCGGCGACTTGCGGACATTTTTCTGCATGTCCTGGGGTGTGTATCTACCGATACTGAGAGTTTGGAGTGCATCCGGCAACTTTGAGATTTTGACTCCAAAATCCAAGCAGTGGTTAGTAGGGCATTTCTGATGGATTTCAACGCTCATCTTCCAACTGCCACAGCGGCCCTATTAGGGCTACCGGCGACTTGCGGACATTTTTCTGCATGTCCTGGAGTGTCTGTTAATCGATCCTGAGAGTTTGGGGTGCATCCGGCAACTTTGAGATTTTGACTCCAAAATCCAAGCAGTGGTTAGTAAGGCATTTCTGATGGATTTCAACGCTCATCTTCCAACTGCCACAGCGGCCCTATTAGGGCTACCGGCGACTTGCGGACATTTTTCTGCATGTCCTGGGGTGTGTATCTACCGATACTGAGAGTTTGGAGTGCATCCGGCAACTTTGAGATTTTGACTCCAAAATCCAAGCAGTGGTTAGTAGGGCATTTCTGATGGATTTCAACGCTCATCTTCCAACTGCCACAGCGGCCCTATTAGGGCTACCGGCGACTTGCGGACATTTTTCTGCATGTCCTGGGGTGTGTATCTACCGATCCTGAGAGTTTGGAGTGCATCCGGCAACTTTGAGATTTTGACTCCAAAATCCAAGCAGTGGTTAGTAAGGCATTTCTGATGGATTTCAACGCTCATCTTCCAACTGCCACAGCGGCCCTATTAGGGCTACCGGCGACTTGCGGACATTTTTCTGCATGTCCTGGGGTGTGTATCTACCGATACTGAGAGTTTGGAGTGCATCCGGCAACTTTGAGATTTTGACTCCAAAATCCAAGCAGTGGTTAGTAAGGCATTTCTGATGGATTTCAACGCTCATCTTCCAACCGCCACAGCGGCCCTATTAGGGCTACCGGCGACTTGCGGACATTTTTCTGCATGTCCTGGGGTGTGTATCTACCGATCCTGAGAGTTTGGAGTGCATCCGGCAACTTTGAGATTTTGACTCCAAAATCCAAGCAGTGGTTAGTAAGGCATTTCTGATGGATTTCAACGCTCATCTTCCAACTGCCACAGCGGCCCTATTAGGGCTACCGGCGACTTGCGGACATTTTTCTGCATGTCCTGGAGTGTCTGTTAATCGATCCTGAGAGTTTGGGGTGCATCCGGCAACTTTGAGATTTTGACTCCAAAATCCAAGCAGTGGTTAGTAAGGCATTTCTGATGGATTTCAACGCCCATCTTCCAACTGCCACAGCGGCCCTAGTAGGGCTACCGGCGACTTGCGGACATTTTTCTGCATGTCCTGGGGTGTGTATCTACCGATCCTGAGAGTTTGGAGTGCATCCGGCAACTTTGAGATTTTGACTCCAAAATCCAAGCAGTGGTTAGTAAGGCATTTCTGATGGATTTCAACGCTCATCTTCCAACTGCCACAGCGGCCCTATTAGGGCTACCGGCGACTTGCGGACATTTTTCTGCATGTCCTGGGGTGTGTATCTACCGATCCTGAGAGTTTGGAGTGCATCCGGCAACTTTGAGATTTTGACTCCAAAATCCAAGCAGTGGTTAGTAGGGCATTTCTGATGGATTTCAACGCTCATCTTCCAACTGCCACAGCGGCCCTATTAGGGCTACCGGCGACTTGCGGACATTTTTCTGCATGTCCTGGGGTGTGTATCTACCGATCCTGAGAGTTTGGAGTGCATCCGGCAACTTTGAGATTTTGACTCCAAAATCCAAGCAGTGGTTAGTAAGGCATTTCTGATGGATTTCAACGCTCATCTTCCAACTGCCACAGCGGCCCTATTAGGGCTACCGGCGACTTGCGGACATTTTTCTGCATGTCCTGGGGTGTGTATCTACCGATCCTGAGAGTTTGGAGTGCATCCGGCAACTTTGAGATTTTGACTCCAAAATCCAAGCAGTGGTTAGTAAGGCATTTCTGATGGATTTCAACGCTCATCTTCCAACTGCCACAGCGGCCCTATTAGGGCTACCGGCGACTTGCGGACATTTTTCTGCATGTCCTGGAGTGTCTGTTAATCGATCCTGAGAGTTTGGGGTGCATCCGGCAACTTTGAGATTTTGACTCCAAAATCCAAGCAGTGGTTAGTAAGGCATTTCTGATGGATTTCAACGCTCATCTTCCAACTGCCACAGCGGCCCTATTAGGGCTACCGGCGACTTGCGGACATTTTTCTGCATGTCCTGGGGTGTGTATCTACCGATCCTGAGAGTTTGGAGTGCATCCGGCAACTTTGAGATTTTGACTCCAAAATCCAAGCAGTGGTTAGTAAGGCATTTCTGATGGATTTCAACGCTCATCTTCCAACTGCCACAGCGGCCCTATTAGGGCTACCGGCGACTTGCGGACATTTTTCTGCATGTCCTGGGGTGTGTATCTACCGATCCTGAGAGTTTGGAGTGCATCCGGCAACTTTGAGATTTTGACTCCAAAATCCAAGCAGTGGTTAGTAAGGCATTTCTGATGGATTTCAACGCTCATCTTCCAACTGCCACAGCGGCCCTATTAGGGCTACCGGCGACTTGCGGACATTTTTCTGCATGTCCTGGGGTGTGTATCTACCGATCCTGAGAGTTTGGAGTGCATCCGGCAACTTTGAGATTTTGACTCCAAAATCCAAGCAGTGGTTAGTAAGGCATTTCTGATGGATTTCAACGCTCATCTTCCAACTGCCACAGCGGCCCTATTAGGGCTACCGGCGACTTGCGGACATTTTTCTGCATGTCCTGGAGTGTCTGTTAATCGATCCTGAGAGTTTGGGGTGCATCCGGCAACTTTGAGATTTTGACTCCAAAATCCAAGCAGTGGTTAGTAAGGCATTTCTGATGGATTTCAACGCCCATCTTCCAACTGCCACAGCGGCCCTATTAGGGCTACCGGCGACTTGCGGACATTTTTCTGCATGTCCTGGGGTGTGTATCTACCGATCCTGAGAGTTTGGAGTGCATCCGGCAACTTTGAGATTTTGACCCCAAAATCCTAGCAGTGGTTAGTAAGGCATTTCTGATGGATTTCAACGCTCATCTTCCAACTGCCACAGCGGCCCTATTAGGGCTACCGGCGACTTGCGGACATTTTTCTGCATGTCCTGGAGTGTCTGTTAATCGATCCTGAGAGTTTGGGGTGCATCCGGCAACTTTGAGATTTTGACTCCAAAATCCAAGCAGTGGTTAGTAAGGCATTTCTGATGGATTTCAACGCTCATCTTCCAACTGCCACAGCGGCCCTATTAGGGCTACCGGCGACTTGCGGACATTTTTCTGCATGTCCTGGGGTGTGTATCTACCGATCCTGAGAGTTTGGAGTGCATCCGGCAACTTTGAGATTTTGACTCCAAAATCCAAGCAGTGGTTAGTAAGGCATTTCTGATGGATTTCAACGCTCATCTTCCAACTGCCACAGCGGCCCTATTAGGGCTACCGGCGACTTGCGGACATTTTTCTGCATGTCCTGGGGTGTGTATCTACCGATCCTGAGAGTTTGGAGTGCATCCGGCAACTTTGAGATTTTGACTCCAAAATCCAAGCAGTGGTTAGTAAGGCATTTCTGATGGATTTCAACGCTCATCTTCCAACTGCCACAGCGGCCCTATTAGGGCTACCGGCGACTTGCGGACATTTTTCTGCATGTCCTGGGGTGTGTATCTACCGATCCTGAGAGTTTGGAGTGCATCCGGCAACTTTGAGATTTTGACTCCAAAATCCAAGCAGTGGTTAGTAAGGCATTTCTGATGGATTTCAACGCTCATCTTCCAACTGCCACAGCGGCCCTATTAGGGCTACCGGCGACTTGCGGACATTTTTCTGCATGTCCTGGAGTGTCTGTTAATCGATCCTGAGAGTTTGGGGTGCATCCGGCAACTTTGAGATTTTGACTCCAAAATCCAAGCAGTGGTTAGTAAGGCATTTCTGATGGATTTCAACGCTCATCTTCCAACTGCCACAGCGGCCCTATTAGGGCTACCGGCGACTTGCGGACATTTTTCTGCATGTCCTGGGGTGTGTATCTACCGATCCTGAGAGTTTGGAGTGCATCCGGCAACTTTGAGATTTTGACTCCAAAATCCAAGCAGTGGTTAGTAAGGCATTTCTGATGGATTTCAACGCTCATCTTCCAACTGCCACAGCGGCCCTATTAGGGCTACCGGCGACTTGCGGACATTTTTCTGCATGTCCTGGGGTGTGTATCTACCGATCCTGAGAGTTTGGAGTGCATCCGGCAACTTTGAGATTTTGACTCCAAAATCCAAGCAGTGGTTAATAAGGCATTTCTGATGGATTTCAACGCTCATCTTCCAACTGCCACAGCGGCCCTATTAGGGCTACCGGCGACTTGCGGACATTTTTCTGCATGTCCTGGGGTGTGTATCTACCGATCCTGAGAGTTTGGGGTGCATCCGGCAACTTTGAGATTTTGACTCCAAAATCCAAGCAGTGGTTAGTAAGGCATTTCTGATGGATTTCAACGCTCATCTTCCAACTGCCACAGCGGCCCTATTAGGGCTACCGGCGACTTGCGGACATTTTTCTGCATGTCCTGGGGTGTGTATCTACCGATCCTGAGAGTTTGGAGTGCATCCGGCAACTTTGAGATTTTGACTCCAAAATCCAAGCAGTGGTTAGTAAGGCATTTCTGATGGATTTCAACGCTCATCTTCCAACTGCCACAGCGGCCCTATTAGGGCTACCGGCGACTTGCGGACATTTTTCTGCATGTCCTGGAGTGTCTGTTAATCGATCCTGAGAGTTTGGGGTGCATCCGGCAACTTTGAGATTTTGACTCCAAAATCCAAGCAGTGGTTAGTAAGGCATTTCTGATGGATTTCAACGCTCATCTTCCAACTGCCACAGCGGCCCTATTAGGGCTACCGGCGACTTGCGGACATTTTTCTGCATGTCCTGGGGTGTGTATCTACCGATCCTGAGAGTTTGGAGTGCATCCGGCAACTTTGAGATTTTGACTCCAAAATCCAAGCAGTGGTTAGTAAGGCATTTCTGATGGATTTCAACGCTCATCTTCCAACTGCCACAGCGGCCCTATTAGGGCTACCGGCGACTTGCGGACATTTTTCTGCATGTCCTGGAGTGTCTGTTAATCGATCCTGAGAGTTTGGGGTGCATCCGGCAACTTTGAGATTTTGACTCCAAAATCCAAGCAGTGGTTAGTAAGGCATTTCTGATGGATTTCAACGCTCATCTTCCAACTGCCACAGCGGCCCTATTAGGGCTACCGGCGACTTGCGGACATTTTTCTGCATGTCCTGGGGTGTGTATCTACCGATCCTGAGAGTTTGGAGTGCATCCGGCAACTTTGAGATTTTGACTCCAAAATCCAAGCAGTGGTTAGTAAGGCATTTCTGATGGATTTCAACGCTCATCTTCCAACTGCCACAGCGGCCCTATTAGGGCTACCGGCGACTTGCGGACATTTTTCTGCATGTCCTGGGGTGTGTATCTACCGATCCTGAGAGTTTGGAGTGCATCCGGCAACTTTGAGATTTTGACTCCAAAATCCAAGCAGTGGTTAGTAAGGCATTTCTGATGGATTTCAACGCTCATCTTCCAACTGCCACAGCGGCCCTATTAGGGCTACCGGCGACTTGCGGACATTTTTCTGCATGTCCTGGGGTGTGTATCTACCGATCCTGAGAGTTTGGAGTGCATCCGGCAACTTTGAGATTTTGACTCCAAAATCCAAGCAGTGGTTAGTAAGGCATTTCTGATGGATTTCAACGCTCATCTTCCAACTGCCACAGCGGCCCTATTAGGGCTACCGGCGACTTGCGGACATTTTTCTGCATGTCCTGGAGTGTCTGTTAATCGATCCTGAGAGTTTGGGGTGCATCCGGCAACTTTGAGATTTTGACTCCAAAATCCAAGCAGTGGTTAGTAAGGCATTTCTGATGGATTTCAACGCTCATCTTCCAACTGCCACAGCGGCCCTATTAGGGCTACCGGCGACTTGCGGACATTTTTCTGCATGTCCTGGGGTGTGTATCTACCGATCCTGAGAGTTTGGAGTGCATCCGGCAACTTTGAGATTTTGACTCCAAAATCCAAGCAGTGGTTAGTAAGGCATTTCTGATGGATTTCAACGCTCATCTTCCAACTGCCACAGCGGCCCTATTAGGGCTACCGGCGACTTGCGGACATTTTTCTGCATGTCCTGGGGTGTGTATCTACCGATCCTGAGAGTTTGGAGTGCATCCGGCAACTTTGAGATTTTGACTCCAAAATCCAAGCAGTGGTTAGTAAGGCATTTCTGATGGATTTCAACGCTCATCTTCCAACTGCCACAGCGGCCCTATTAGGGCTACCGGCGACTTGCGGACATTTTTCTGCATGTCCTGGGGTGTGTATCTACCGATCCTGAGAGTTTGGAGTGCATCCGGCAACTTTGAGATTTTGACTCCAAAATCCAAGCAGTGGTTAGTAAGGCATTTCTGATGGATTTCAACGCTCATCTTCCAACTGCCACAGCGGCCCTATTAGGGCTACCGGCGACTTGCGGACATTTTTCTGCATGTCCTGGGGTGTGTATCTACCGATCCTGAGAGTTTGGAGTGCATCCGGCAACTTTGAGATTTTGACTCCAAAATCCAAGCAGTGGTTAGTAAGGCATTTCTGATGGATTTCAACGCTCATCTTCCAACTGCCACAGCGGCCCTATTAGGGCTACCGGCGACTTGCGGACATTTTTCTGCATGTCCTGGGGTGTGTATCTACCGATCCTGAGAGTTTGGAGTGCATCCGGCAACTTTGAGATTTTGACTCCAAAATCCAAGCAGTGGTTAGTAAGGCATTTCTGATGGATTTCAACGCTCATCTTCCAACTGCCACAGCGGCCCTATTAGGGCTACCGGCGACTTGCGGACATTTTTCTGCATGTCCTGGGGTGTGTATCTACCGATCCTGAGAGTTTGGAGTGCATCCGGCAACTTTGAGATTTTGACTCCAAAATCCAAGCAGTGGTTAGTAAGGCATTTCTGATGGATTTCAACGCTCATCTTCCAACTGCCACAGCGGCCCTATTAGGGCTACCGGCGACTTGCGGACATTTTTCTGCATGTCCTGGAGTGTCTGTTAATCGATCCTGAGAGTTTGGGGTGCATCCGGCAACTTTGAGATTTTGACTCCAAAATCCAAGCAGTGGTTAGTAAGGCATTTCTGATGGATTTCAACGCTCATCTTCCAACTGCCACAGCGGCCCTAGTAGGGCTACCGGCGACTTGCGGACATTTTTCTGCATGTCCTGGGGTGTGTATCTACCGATCCTGAGAGTTTGGAGTGCATCCGGCAACTTTGAGATTTTGACTCCAAAATCCAAGCAGTGGTTAGTAAGGCATTTCTGATGGATTTCAACGCTCATCTTCCAACTGCCACAGCGGCCCTATTAGGGCTACCGGCGACTTGCGGACATTTTTCTGCATGTCCTGGGGTGTGTATTTACCGATCCTGAGAGTTTGGAGTGCATCCGGCAACTTTGAGATTTTGACTCCAAAATCCAAGCAGTGGTTAGTAAGGCATTTCTGATGGATTTCAACGCTCATCTTCCAACTGCCACAGCGGCCCTATTAGGGCTACCGGCGACTTGCGGACATTTTTCTGCATGTCCTGGGGTGTGTATCTACCGATCCTGAGAGTTTGGAGTGCATCCGGCAACTTTGAGATTTTGACTCCAAAATCCAAGCAGTGGTTAGTAAGGCATTTCTGATGGATTTCAACGCTCATCTTCCAACTGCCACAGCGGCCCTATTAGGGCTACCGGCGACTTGCGGACATTTTTCTGCATGTCCTGGAGTGTCTGTTAATCGATCCTGAGAGTTTGGGGTGCATCCGGCAACTTTGAGATTTTGACTCCAAAATCCAAGCAGTGGTTAGTAAGGCATTTCTGATGGATTTCAACGCTCATCTTCCAACTGCCACAGCGGCCCTATTAGGGCTACCGGCGACTTGCGGACATTTTTCTGCATGTCCTGGGGTGTGTATCTACCGATCCTGAGAGTTTGGAGTGCATCCGGCAACTTTGAGATTTTGACTCCAAAATCCAAGCAGTGGTTAGTAAGGCATTTCTGATGGATTTCAACGCTCATCTTCCAACTGCCACAGCGGCCCTATTAGGGCTACCGGCGACTTGCGGACATTTTTCTGCATGTCCTGGGGTGTGTATCTACCGATCCTGAGAGTTTGGAGTGCATCCGGCAACTTTGAGATTTTGACTCCAAAATCCAAGCAGTGGTTAGTAAGGCATTTCTGATGGATTTCAACGCTCATCTTCCAACTGCCACAGCGGCCCTATTAGGGCTACCGGCGACTTGCGGACATTTTTCTGCATGTCCTGGAGTGTCTGTTAATCGATCCTGAGAGTTTGGGGTGCATCCGGCAACTTTGAGATTTTGACTCCAAAATCCAAGCAGTGGTTAGTAAGGCATTTCTGATGGATTTCAACGCTCATCTTCCAACTGCCACAGCGGCCCTATTAGGGCTACCGGCGACTTGCGGACATTTTTCTGCATGTCCTGGGGTGTGTATCTACCGATCCTGAGAGTTTGGAGTGCATCCGGCAACTTTGAGATTTTGACTCCAAAATCCAAGCAGTGGTTAGTAAGGCATTTCTGATGGATTTCAACGCTCATCTTCCAACTGCCACAGCGGCCCTATTAGGGCTACCGGCGACTTGCGGACATTTTTCTGCATGTCCTGGGGTGTGTATCTACCGATCCTGAGAGTTTGGAGTGCATCCGGCAACTTTGAGATTTTGACTCCAAAATCCAAGCAGTGGTTAGTAAGGCATTTCTGATGGATTTCAACGCTCATCTTCCAACTGCCACAGCGGCCCTATTAGGGCTACCGGCGACTTGCGGACATTTTTCTGCATGTCCTGGAGTGTCTGTTAATCGATCCTGAGAGTTTGGGGTGCATCCGGCAACTTTGAGATTTTGACTCCAAAATCCAAGCAGTGGTTAGTAAGGCATTTCTGATGGATTTCAACGCTCATCTTCCAACTGCCACAGCGGCCCTATTAGGGCTACCGGCGACTTGCGGACATTTTTCTGCATGTCCTGGGGTGTGTATCTACCGATCCTGAGAGTTTGGAGTGCATCCGGCAACTTTGAGATTTTGACTCCAAAATCCAAGCAGTGGTTAGTAAGGCATTTCTGATGGATTTCAACGCTCATCTTCCAACTGCCACAGCGGCCCTATTAGGGCTACCGGCGACTTGCGGACATTTTTCTGCATGTCCTGGGGTGTGTATCTACCGATCCTGAGAGTTTGGAGTGCATCCGGCAACTTTGAGATTTTGACTCCAAAATCCAAGCAGTGGTTAGTAAGGCATTTCTGATGGATTTCAACGCTCATCTTCCAACTGCCACAGCGGCCCTATTAGGGCTACCGGCGACTTGCGGACATTTTTCTGCATGTCCTGGGGTGTGTATCTACCGATCCTGAGAGTTTGGAGTGCATCCGGCAACTTTGAGATTTTGACTCCAAAATCCAAGCAGTGGTTAGTAAGGCATTTCTGATGGATTTCAACGCTCATCTTCCAACTGCCACAGCGGCCCTATTAGGGCTACCGGCGACTTGCGGACATTTTTCTGCATGTCCTGGGGTGTGTATCTACCGATCCTGAGAGTTTGGAGTGCATCCGGCAACTTTGAGATTTTGACTCCAAAATCCAAGCAGTGGTTAGTAAGGCATTTCTGATGGATTTCAACGCTCATCTTCCAACTGCCACAGCGGCCCTATTAGGGCTACCGGCGACTTGCGGACATTTTTCTGCATGTCCTGGAGTGTCTGTTAATCGATCCTGAGAGTTTGGGGTGCATCCGGCAACTTTGAGATTTTGACTCCAAAATCCAAGCAGTGGTTAGTAAGGCATTTCTGATGGATTTCAACGCTCATCTTCCAACTGCCACAGCGGCCCTATTAGGGCTACCGGCGACTTGCGGACATTTTTCTGCATGTCCTGGGGTGTGTATCTACCGATCCTGAGAGTTTGGAGTGCATCCGGCAACTTTGAGATTTTGACTCCAAAATCCAAGCAGTGGTTAGTAAGGCATTTCTGATGGATTTCAACGCTCATCTTCCAACTGCCACAGCGGCCCTATTAGGGCTACCGGCGACTTGCGGACATTTTTCTGCATGTCCTGGGGTGTGTATCTACCGATCCTGAGAGTTTGGAGTGCATCCGGCAACTTTGAGATTTTGACTCCAAAATCCAAGCAGTGGTTAGTAAGGCATTTCTGATGGATTTCAACGCTCATCTTCCAACTGCCACAGCGGCCCTATTAGGGCTACCGGCGACTTGCGGACATTTTTCTGCATGTCCTGGGGTGTGTATCTACCGATCCTGAGAGTTTGGAGTGCATCCGGCAACTTTGAGATTTTGACTCCAAAATCCAAGCAGTGGTTAGTAAGGCATTTCTGATGGATTTCAACGCTCATCTTCCAACTGCCACAGCGGCCCTATTAGGGCTACCGGCGACTTGCGGACATTTTTCTGCATGTCCTGGAGTGTCTGTTAATCGATCCTGAGAGTTTGGGGTGCATCCGGCAACTTTGAGATTTTGACTCCAAAATCCAAGCAGTGGTTAGTAAGGCATTTCTGATGGATTTCAACGCTCATCTTCCAACTGCCACAGCGGCCCTATTAGGGCTACCGGCGACTTGCGGACATTTTTCTGCATGTCCTGGGGTGTGTATCTACCGATCCTGAGAGTTTGGAGTGCATCCGGCAACTTTGAGATTTTGACTCCAAAATCCAAGCAGTGGTTAGTAAGGCATTTCTGATGGATTTCAACGCTCATCTTCCAACTGCCACAGCGGCCCTATTAGGGCTACCGGCGACTTGCGGACATTTTTCTGCATGTCCTGGGGTGTGTATCTACCGATCCTGAGAGTTTGGAGTACATCCGGCAACTTTGAGATTTTGACTCCAAAATCCAAGCAGTGGTTAGTAAGGCATTTCTGATGGATTTCAACGCTCATCTTCCAACTGCCACAGCGGCCCTATTAGGGCTACCGGCGACTTGCGGACATTTTTCTGCATGTCCTGGGGTGTGTATCTACCGATCCTGAGAGTTTGGAGTGCATCCGGCAACTTTGAGATTTTGACTCCAAAATCCAAGCAGTGGTTAGTAAGGCATTTCTGATGGATTTCAACGCTCATCTTCCAACTGCCACCGCGGCCCTATTAGGGCTACCGGCGACTTGCGGACATTTTTCTGCATGTCCTGGAGTGTCTGTTAATCGATCCTGAGAGTTTGGGGTGCATCCGGCAACTTTGAGATTTTGACTCCAAAATCCAAGCAGTGGTTAGTAAGGCATTTCTGATGGATTTCAACGCTCATCTTCCAACTGCCACAGCGGCCCTATTAGGGCTACCGGCGACTTGCGGACATTTTTCTGCATGTCCTGGGGTGTGTATCTACCGATCCTGAGAGTTTGGAGTGCATCCGGCAACTTTGAGATTTTGACTCCAAAATCCAAGCAGTGGTTAGTAAGGCATTTCTGATGGATTTCAACGCTCATCTTCCAACTGCCACAGCGGCCCTATTAGGGCTACCGGCGACTTGCGGACATTTTTCTGCATGTCCTGGGGTGTGTATCTACCGATCCTGAGAGTTTGGAGTGCATCCGGCAACTTTGAGATTTTGACTCCAAAATCCAAGCAGTGGTTAGTAGGGCATTTCTGATGGATTTCAACGCTCATCTTCCAACTGCCACAGCGGCCCTATTAGGGCTACCGGCGACTTGCGGACATTTTTCTGCATGTCCTGGGGTGTGTATCTACCGATCCTGAGAGTTTGGAGTGCATCCGGCAACTTTGAGATTTTGACTCCAAAATCCAAGCAGTGGTTAGTAAGGCATTTCTGATGAATTTCAACGCTCATCTTCCAACTGCCACAGCGGCCCTATTAGGGCTACCGGCGACTTGCGGACATTTTTCTGCATGTCCTGGGGTGTGTATCTACCGATCCTGAGAGTTTGGAGTGCATCCGGCAACTTTGAGATTTTGACTCCAAAATCCAAGCAGTGGTTAGTAAGGCATTTCTGATGGATTTCAACGCTCATCTTCCAACTGCCACAGCGGCCCTATTAGGGCTACCGGCGACTTGCGGACATTTTTCTGCATGTCCTGGGGTGTGTATCTACCGATCCTGAGAGTTTGGAGTGCATCCGGCAACTTTGAGATTTTGACTCCAAAATCCAAGCAGTGGTTAGTAAGGCATTTCTGATGGATTTCAACGCTCATCTTCCAACTGCCACAGCGGCCCTATTAGGGCTACCGGCGACTTGCGGACATTTTTCTGCATGTCCTGGGGTGTGTATCTACCGATACTGAGAGTTTGGAGTGCATCCGGCAACTTTGAGATTTTGACTCCAAAATCCAAGCAGTGGTTAGTAGGGCATTTCTGATGGATTTCAACGCTCATCTTCCAACTGCCACAGCGGCCCTATTAGGGCTACCGGCGACTTGCGGACATTTTTCTGCATGTCCTGGGGTGTGTATCTACCGATACTGAGAGTTTGGAGTGCATCCGGCAACTTTGAGATTTTGACTCCAAAATCCAAGCAGTGGTTAGTAAGGCATTTCTGATGGATTTCAACGCTCATCTTCCAACTGCCACAGCGGCCCTATTAGGGCTACCGGCGACTTGCGGACATTTTTCTGCATGTCCTGGGGTGTGTATCTACCGATCCTGAGAGTTTGGAGTGCATCCGGCAACTTTGAGATTTTGACTCCAAAATCCAAGCAGTGGTTAGTAGGGCATTTCTGATGGATTTCAACGCTCATCTTCCAACTGCCACAGCGGCCCTATTAGGGCTACCGGCGACTTGCGGACATTTTTCTGCATGTCCTGGGGTGTGTATCTACCGATACTGAGAGTTTGGAGTGCATCCGGCAACTTTGAGATTTTGACTCCAAAATCCAAGCAGTGGTTAGTAGGGCATTTCTGATGGATTTCAACGCTCATCTTCCAACTGCCACAGCGGCCCTATTAGGGCTACCGGCGACTTGCGGACATTTTTCTGCATGTCCTGGGGTGTGTATCTACCGATCCTGAGAGTTTGGAGTGCATCCGGCAACTTTGAGATTTTGACTCCAAAATCCAAGCAGTGGTTAGTAAGGCATTTCTGATGGATTTCAACGCTCATCTTCCAACTGCCACAGCGGCCCTATTAGGGCTACCGGCGACTTGCGGACATTTTTCTGCATGTCCTGGGGTGTCTGTTAATCGATCCTGAGAGTTTGGGGTGCATCCGGCAACTTTGAGATTTTGACTCCAAAATCCAAGCAGTGGTTAGTAAGGCATTTCTGATGGATTTCAACGCCCATCTTCCAACTGCCACAGCGGCCCTAGTAGGGCTACCGGCGACTTGCGGACATTTTTCTGCATGTCCTGGGGTGTGTATCTACCGATCCTGAGAGTTTGGAGTGCATCCGGCAACTTTGAGATTTTGACTCCAAAATCCAAGCAGTGGTTAGTAAGGCATTTCTGATGGATTTCAACGCTCATCTTCCAACTGCCACAGCGGCCCTATTAGGGCTACCGGCGACTTGCGGACATTTTTCTGCATGTCCTGGGGTGTGTATCTACCGATCCTGAGAGCTTGGAGTGCATCCGGCAACTTTGAGATTTTGACTCCAAAATCCAAGCAGTGGTTAGTAAGGCATTTCTGATGGATTTCAACGCTCATCTTCCAACTGCCACAGCGGCCCTACTAGGGCTACCGGCGACTTGCGGACATTTTTCTGCATGTCCTGGGGTGTGTATCTACCGATCCTGAGAGTTTGGAGTGCATCCGGCAACTTTGAGATTTTGACTCCAAAATCCAAGCAGTGGTTAGTAAGGCATTTCTGATGGATTTCAACGCCCATCTTCCAACTGCCACAGCGGCCCTATTAGGGCTACCGGCGACTTGCGGACATTTTTCTGCATGTCCTGGGGTGTGTATCTACCGATACTGAGAGTTTGGAGTGCATCCGGCAACTTTGAGATTTTGACTCCAAAATCCAAGCAGTGGTTAGTAAGGCATTTCTGATGGATTTCAACGCTCATCTTCCAACTGCCACAGCGGCCCTATTAGGGCTACCGGCGACTTGCGGACATTTTTCTGCATGTCCTGGAGTGTCTGTTAATCGATCCTGAGAGTTTGGGGTGCATCCGGCAACTTTGAGATTTTGACTCCAAAATCCAAGCAGTGGTTAGTAAGGCATTTCTGATGGATTTCAACGCTCATCTTCCAACTGCCACAGCGGCCCTATTAGGGCTACCGGCGACTTGCGGACATTTTTCTGCATGTCCTGGGGTGTGTATCTACCGATCCTGAGAGTTTGGAGTGCATCCGGCAACTTTGAGATTTTGACTCCAAAATCCAAGCAGTGGTTAGTAGGGCATTTCTGATGGATTTCAACGCTCATCTTCCAACTGCCACAGCGGCCCTATTAGGGCTACCGGCGACTTGCGGACATTTTTCTGCATGTCCTGGAGTGTCTGTTAATCGATCCTGAGAGTTTGGAGTGCATCCGGCAACTTTGAGATTTTGACTCCAAAATCCAAGCAGTGGTTAGTAAGGCATTTCTGATGGATTTCAACGCTCATCTTCCAACTGCCACAGCGGCCCTATTAGGGCTACCGGCGACTTGCGGACATTTTTCTGCATGTCCTGGAGTGTCTGTTAATCGATCCTGAGAGTTTGGGGTGCATCCGGCAACTTTGAGATTTTGACTCCAAAATCCAAGCAGTGGTTAGTAAGGCATTTCTGATGGATTTCAACGCTCATCTTCCAACTGCCACAGCGGCCCTATTAGGGCTACCGGCGACTTGCGGACATTTTTCTGCATGTCCTGGAGTGTCTGTTAATCGATCCTGAGAGTTTGAGGTGCATCCGGCAACTTTGAGATTTTGACTCCAAAATCCAAGCAGTGGTTAGTAAGGCATTTCTGATGGATTTCAACGCCCATCTTCCAACTGCCACAGCGGCCCTAGTAGGGCTACCGGCGACTTGCGGACATTTTTCTGCATGTCCTGGGGTGTGTATCTACCGATCCTGAGAGTTTGGAGTGCATCCGGCAACTTTGAGATTTTGACTCCAAAATCCAAGCAGTGGTTAGTAAGGCATTTCTGATGGATTTCAACGCTCATCTTCCAACTGCCACAGCGGCCCTATTAGGGCTACCGGCGACTTGCGGACATTTTTCTGCATGTCCTGGGGTGTGTATCTACCGATACTGAGAGTTTGGAGTGCATCCGGCAACTTTGAGATTTTGACTCCAAAATCCAAGCAGTGGTTAGTAAGGCATTTCTGATGGATTTCAACGCCCATCTTCCAACTGCCACAGCGGCCCTAGTAGGGCTACCGGCGACTTGCGGACATTTTTCTGCATGTCCTGGGGTGTGTATCTACCGATCCTGAGAGTTTGGAGTGCATCCGGCAACTTTGAGATTTTGACTCCAAAATCCAAGCAGTGGTTAGTAAGGCATTTCTGATGGATTTCAACGCTCATCTTCCAACTGCCACAGCGGCCCTATTAGGGCTACCGGCGACTTGCGGACATTTTTCTGCATGTCCTGGGGTGTGTATCTACCGATCCTGAGAGTTTGGAGTGCATCCGGCAACTTTGAGATTTTGACTCCAAAATCCAAGCAGTGGTTAGTAAGGCATTTCTGATGGATTTTAACGCTCATCTTCCAACTGCCACAGCGGCCCTATTAGGGCTACCGGCGACTTGCGGACATTTTTCTGCATGTCCTGGGGTGTGTATCTACCGATACTGAGAGTTTGGAGTGCATCCGGCAACTTTGAGATTTTGACTCCAAAATCCAAGCAGTGGTTAGTAGGGCATTTCTGATGGATTTCAACGCTCATCTTCCAACTGCCACAGCGGCCCTATTAGGGCTACCGGCGACTTGCGGACATTTTTCTGCATGTCCTGGGGTGTGTATCTACCGATCCTGAGAGTTTGGAGTGCATCCGGCAACTTTGAGATTTTGACTCCAAAATCCAAGCAGTGGTTAGTAAGGCATTTCTGATGGATTTCAACGCTCATCTTCCAACTGCCACAGCGGCCCTATTAGGGCTACCGGCGACTTGCGGACATTTTTCTGCATGTCCTGGGGTGTGTATCTACCGATACTGAGAGTTTGGAGTGCATCCGGCAACTTTGAGATTTTGACTCCAAAATC
Organism: Eristalis arbustorum; assembly: GCA_916610145.1. NCBI lineage: Eukaryota > Metazoa > Arthropoda > Insecta > Diptera > Syrphidae > Eristalis > Eristalis arbustorum. The sequence continues at coordinate 3,374,757 of OU744321.1, read as the reverse complement.
CAAGCAGTGGTTAGTAAAAAAAAGAAGCGTGCTTGCGTGCTGAATCGTTTGCAAGTGAAATGAACCGATTTTCCAAATTTTGTGACTTCAGGTTTGACATTCCACACATTCAAGCAAATATCTCCGGCCCTACTGGGTGTACCGGCGTGTATGAGCACTCAAAAGACGCGTATTTACGTGCTGAATAATTAGCATTTGAAATCAACTGAATCAAGGCAACCGTTTTCGAGATATGTCCGATTTTCCAAAATAAACGACTTTAAGTCACGTTTCGGCACTCTTAAGCGGATATCTCCTGACGTACTTGTCGTAGCGGCGAAATTTATGGCTTAAAAGACGCGTCTTTTCATGCAGAAAAAAACGGATTTTTGCCTCAGCTCTCCAGCGAATTCTCCCCCCTCCCCCGCCACCAAAATCCTAGCAGTGGTTAGTAAGGCATTTCTGATGGATTTCAACGCCCATCTTCCAACTGCCACAGCGGCCCTAGTAGGGCTACCGGCGACTTGCGGACATTTTTCTGCATGTCCTGGGGTGTGTATCTACCGATCCTGAGAGTTTGGAGTGCATCCGGCAACTTTGAGATTTTGACTCCAAAATCCAAGCAGTGGTTAGTAAGGCATTTCTGATGGATTTCAACGCTCATCTTCCAACTGCCACAGCGGCCCTATTAGGGCTACCGGCGACTTGCGGACATTTTTCTGCATGTCCTGGAGTGTCTGTTAATCGATCCTGAGAGTTTGGAGTGCATCCGGCAACTTTGAGATTTTGACTCCAAAATCCAAGCAGTGGTTAGTAAGCCATTTCTGATGGATTTCAACGCCCATCTTCCAACTGCCACAGCGGCCCTATTAGGGCTACCGGCGACTTGCGGACATTTTTCTGCATGTCCTGGGTGTGTATCTACCGATCCTGAGAGTTTGGAGTGCATCCGGCAACTTTGAGATTTTGACTCCAAAATCCAAGCAGTGGTTAGTAAGGCATTTCTGATGGATTTCAACGCTCATCTTCCAACTGCCACAGCGGCCCTATTAGGGCTACCGGCGACTTGCGGACATTTTTCTGCATGTCCTGGAGTGTCTGTTAATCGATCCTGAGAGTTTGGAGTGCATCCGGCAACTTTGAGATTTTGACTCCAAAATCCAAGCAGTGGTTAGTAAGCCATTTCTGATGGATTTCAACGCCCATCTTCCAACTGCCACAGCGGCCCTATTAGGGCTACCGGCGACTTGCGGACATTTTCTACCGATCCTGAGAGTTTGGAGTGCATCCGGCAACTTTGAGATTTTGACTCCAAAATCCAAGCAGTGGTTAGTAAGGCATTTCTGGTGGATTTCAACGCTCATCTTCCAACTGCCACAGCGGCCCTATTAGGGCTACCGGCGACTTGCGGACATTTTTCTGCATGTCCTGGGGTGTGTATCTACCGATCCTGAGAGTTTGGAG